>JABTTQ020002472.1:600000-875236 GCA_016081115.2 Rehmannia glutinosa | reverse complement strand
ATGTGAATTAAGAATGCGTCAATTTCTCCTCGCAGCCCACCAGCCAACAAATCTCGAGATTCAGCCCATGCGCTAATTTCTCCCATTGACCCCATCACCAGATACAAAAAGGGTCATTACATCTCATTTGTAAGTAATTCACAATTCAATACTTTTAAGTGTCGTCTTTATTATGGATGGTAGCGGGGCGGGTAGACGCTGGTACCCACTGCCCGGACCCCTAATGGGACGGGTATGGGTAGTATTTTTTCGGATTTGGGGCGGGTATGGGATAAGAAAATTACTACCCATTTATATATGGGTAGGAATGATTTTACCGCTCGGATACCCACCACTACCCAAACCCGTTTACCCCTTAGTAACTTTCATTTGTTTTTTATCGACATTATACATTTCTTCATAGAAGCCCAACATAAATTTCTATTTTGTACAAAAAGAAGTTATAAAGTTATTATTTATTTTTAATCAGTGTCACATCAACTTTGTTTTATCTTTTGCGCAAGCTTGCTGAAACTACATGCTAATGGTGTAGTTTTATAAATTAAATGATGTACTAGTGTTGATTCAACAGTTTTAAGGTGCTTCATTAAATTGGTCAAATAAATTTGCACAGCCACTTTTCCACTTTTCAAAGTGAAGATGAATTGATTTCTTTCTCCATGCATGCATGCATAATTCATGCAAAGGACTTTGTGAGTTGATAAGTCACCTTCTAGAAAAATCATTATATCAATTGGCATAATAAAACTCTATGCATGCATCCGGCCATGTGTCTGCTTCACTTCCATGAAACTACAAATTACAATTTTAACAGCCACATCCTAAATGAAGGAATTACATGGTTACTTGGGCATGAATGCATGGTTCTTCTTGGCTGAGTGACTGAACACGTACGCATACTTGTAATCTTTTCCTCTTCTCCTAAGTAGTTATTGTTAAACTTATCTTCAATTATTATATTATATTATTTATATGTTTCTCAATAAGATGGGAGTGTGTTCTTGTGGTTACATACAATATACGTGTACATCCCTAATATGTTTAAATCAATTATAATTTAAATAAATATATGTTCCAGTTAAAATCATAGGATACTCGTACTTCAATAATTAAATTACACGATATTCTTAATATATATTTCTAAAATAATATTTGGGTTGCACTCAAAATTAATTTATAAGAAAATACCATACAAAATAAATTCATGTACAAAGTTATATATATATATATATATATATATATATATATATTACAAGTAGTCAAAATTCCGGGGCCCTACAAAGGATACATAGCCAAGAATTTGTCACAATACATCATCGTAGAATATGTTGAAAAAAATCAAGGCCTCACAGTCCTAATATGTGAATACGTGAGTTATCAAATCTAGGTCTAGTTTTTACCTGTTTGTTATATTAGTTAGTCGCATAATCAATTAGTTGATATTCTGCTTGCAAGTTTGATGAGATGATTCTGAAAACCTAGACTTTCATCCATATCATTTTTTCCGGGTATTGTGTTCAGTTTTAATTGTTATTTTTATTTATTTTTCTTAAGTTAATTAAAATCACAAATCTTGTTAGAGTGTTTAGGATTTATTTTATGTTTCTTGTGTTGCATAATAATTATTTGCCGGCTAAGTCTTCCGTGAGGGACGACTTTGGTCAACTTGCTACCCTACAATTGATCTCGTGCTCTTTGCGAGCATCGCTAGATTTATTTTAGGTGTTTAGCGGTCGAATAATTTTTTAAAAAACAAAATATATAAAAAAAAAGACGTACATTGCAACCCATAGAATTTAAACATGGGTTGCACTAGCTTGTCCTATCCAAATTTTAAGGCGGCGGGACAACCACTAGGTTAGACTTATTTTTTGATCAATATTTCATTTATTTTCTATATAACTATAAATAAAAGGTATACAAAACATGAGGGCCCTAATTTATATAATTTTTATGGGCTCAGTCGACCAACTCATTTGCCTTAAATAAGGAGCGGACCCTAAATGTATGACCTCAAGGAACCAGCTTTAAGGGCTTTTTGTAATTTCTTTGAATTTTTATGTAAGTAGCCAAAACTTGAAGGGGATTTTTGTAGTTATCCCATTAACAAATATTGTTTGCAAGGAAAAAAATGTTTTCAAGGTTGTCGTGTGTCGTGAATCAACATCGTCCATCGAGTTGGCAGCAATAGTGTTCATATTGAAGAGTGGCGACACTACTTATGCTCACCTTTATTTTTAGCTCACCGCAAGTGTACGGTGTACGTTATAGAAAAGGGTAGCAAGGTCGTATCCACGGAGACTAATAAATTTATGTACTAAGTATTGAACTAAGATAGCTTTATTTTTATTTAGACGATCGTAATTTAATGATTGTTGTTGTGAGATTAAGACAAGTTAGACTACTAAAACACAAAATTAAGATAACACAATTGATAGAAGTATCAAGATGATGAAGTGGATTTCCGAGTTAAGGTTTCGATTAATATCCCTCTTGTGGTCCGATTTAATCCAAGCCAAGTTATTATCAATATTCCTATAAGACGATCACAAAGATATTTTATCCTCCCTCTCGAGATGCATAAAAAACGTAGATTGAAATACTTATGCTAGCATCTCTACTCAACATGAAGTACTCAACTCCCAAAAGTGCAAAAGATCAAATGTCCTCACAAATATTTACAAACCTCTCGATTCATGCAAATATTTGTGTCGAGTACTCAAGATCTAATATTGAAACTCATCTCTCGAATTATGAATCAATATATCAAACAAGTTAAATCATTGATCAAGTGATAAAACAAGAATAAGCTCAAAGTACTCAAATAGGCTTCAAGATAATAACTTCAACGAAGATTAAAACATCCAACAAGAGTTCATTAATCTACTTCCAAAACCCGGAAATCTAAAGAGTTTAGCTACACATGTTTTCTAAACAACTCATAGACAAATTGTTCACAACCATGATAGACTAAAATGAAAGATTAAAACAACAAGAAAGCAAGAAAACTTAGGAAAGTCGACAATCTCTCGATATATCTCCATTCCTTAAGCTCCGATTCAACCCGATTGTCTCCTTGATGTCTTCTTCCAGAATAGACCTTTTGTCTTGTGTTGTAGATCCCAAAATGTCGAGATATCCCCTGGTGTGCGCCAAAAGTGCTTATATACCCCCTCAAAAGCCTAGGTCATTTCTTTGTCAAAATCTTTGCATGACAACAGGGACGACGGGTTACCTTGCGGCGTCATTTCTCAGAAGCAACTCGCTTTGCACCAACCAGCAGACGGGTGACCCGTCACGCATTTCGTAGGAGATTTCCTATCCTTGATGGCGCACGGGTGGTGCGTGTACGCACGGGCTACCCGTGCGCATTCCATACCTTTAGTTCTCGCTTTCCCGGGCGCACGAGTGGTGCTCGGGCGTGCGCCTACCCGTGCGTCTTCTATTTTTCATCATTTGTGGTATTTCTTCTCCGCAATGCTCGTATTTGTCTCAAATTACTTCAAATATCATTAAATTCCTACAAAACGAGCAAAGCATAATATCTTTCCCACAAAGAGCGAATATGAACCATTTCATATGAGTTTATGCACGTTTAATCACCATTTTAGCCATAAATACGCCCCAAAATACATGCAAAACTCACACCTATCAACTTATACAAGCAATGTTCACTATTTTCACAAATCATAAGAGTTTGATATAAGTTCTCCTAGAAGGATCTCAATTTGAGACAGAGAAGGTGGATGGAGCTAATCAAAGACTATCATTTTGATATCCAGTTCCACCCTGGGAGGCCAAATGTAGTGGCAAATGCCTTAAGTAGAAAGGCCTGCATCGCCAGACTAATGATTAGGGAATGGAAATCCCTAGAAGAGTTGAGTGTATGGGATTCGATGAGAACGAACACTCAAATATTTTGGGCTAATATCTCAGTGAGACCTGAGTTGTTGTGCGAGATTAAAGCATCACAGGAGGGAGGAAAGCTGAGCCTGAGATACATTGGGCCGTATAAGATACTTAAGAGAGTCGGGAAGCTGGCTTATCAGATTGAACTTCTGTCTCCTATAACTGGTATGCATGACGTGATACATGCCTCTAGATTAAGGAATTACTGCCTGACTTGGAACACATTGTCACGCAGGAAAATGCCGCCCATAATAGAGATTTTGTCTTACACCGAGAAACTCTACGAATCATAGAAAGCCAAGTGCGCCAGGTGAGAAGAAGAAGGAGTAAAAGCATGACGGCACATATAAAGCAAAAGTCAAGGTGTCAACAAGTTAAGTTTTAATTTGTCCAAAGAGGAAGTCGCCACGCGTAGTGCGTGACGGTCCGGAATTTTTAAGAAAATTATTGAAGTATTATTAAATCATAATTAAATCAGTTTTAGGACTGTAGAGAGGAAAATATTTTATTTTGAGGTCCTTGATAAAAGAAAATTTTATAAATAGTCAATTTCTTGGAAAGAGTACTTATCGAGTCACAAAATGAATAAATCCTAGTCTCGACCTTGGAAAAATATAAGGTCAGTTTTTGAATTCTTAAAATTGTTCAAAGATTCAGTTTTCAAAGGGTTTGGGTCGAGGTTTTGGAAAATTTTAGTTTGGTCCCTTCTTTTCTCAAAATGTCATTTCGGTCCCGAACTTAAATATTTTGGATCTCACAAACCGGGAGGGTTTTTGATGAGATTCTAATTTTAAAATATGATGTATAATAGTAGGATATCGGGACAAAAGCCATTTTTAAATAGGATTGGTTTAAGTCCCTTAATTTTTACAAATTCGATTTCTAGTCCAAAAATCCAGTTTTTGCCCTTAAGGGTTTATTTGGTGTTCGTTTGTTATGAAACTTGAAACATGAGTTCAAAATTTTATAAAAACAAGGTTATGTAAATTCCCAGGTGTCCGAGATGTACTCTTTCCTGAAATTTAATTTTGGTCCTTTGCAATTGGAATTTTGACACTTTAGTACTTAAAGTTTAACAAATCGGTTTTCTCAACCCAAACCACTTTAACTTTTAAAAATCTATCAAAATATAACTTTTTCAGTTTTAGGAAGTCAAAATTTCGAAATTTTCAGAGGGATCCCTGAATAGCTTTTAAAAATTCATTTTTGCCCATTAAACATTCAAGTTTCCACATTTGAGTCTCTTAAATTCCAAAGATGGGTTTTCTTCTCTCAAAACCTTTAAACTATTATTATTAATTTCAAATATTAAATTTTATAATTAATACAGTCCAAAATTTTGAAATTTATAGATTGGTCCTTGGACAGTTTTCGAAATTACAGTTTAGTCCTCAACTTTGCAAAAATTGCATAAAATGGCATATTTGTTCGAATTCAAGCACTAGGTCATATATTCTAGAATATATATCAAGTATAGAACATGATTTTAAGTATATAACACATTCATTTACACATTAATCAAGAGTTGAACAAGAAATTAAGATATATATGCAAATATGTCCCTATTGTGCACGAAATCAAAAATTATGCTAATTTCTGTGAAACTTCTTGAACTTGACACATATCAAAAAATACATGTAATATATATATATATAGCAATTTAAAATATTTTCATGTACCACATGCATTTTATGTAATATTTTTTTTCGGGTTGATCAAAAAATGAAGTCTTCTTCTTGGTATCAACTTCTTCACTCAAAATCTTGAAGGTCAGCCACTATATGGTGTCCAAACCATATTTTGGTGTTAAAACTAAAGTCTCAAATTTTAAAAGAATTTAATAGGATTAAATGGTTACTACTAACCTTAATGTCTTCAAATAGTCTCTAAAAATGGAATTTTTCCTTCAAGCTTCTATATTCAACTTGAGATGGTGTAAGTCAGCCCTAAGCTCCAAAAATTCATATCCTTGAATCAAAAATTAATTCTTCATGTTGTCAAGAGAAAAAATACTAAACCATAGTTTTCTCACCTCTTGAGTTTCTTCTACAAACTTGTAGTCAAGTCTAGGTCCCTTGATTCTTCAAGAAATTCTTCTAGGAGTACCTCAACAATAAAAATTCATCATATTAGGAATTGGAGGTAGATGTTGGAAGTTTCAAGAAGATAAAATGAAAATGGAAGAAAAAATTCTCACCTTTTCTTAGGAATTTTCGCCTCTTAGTGGAAAAAATTGGAAGATCGTATGTGTTCTTGTTCAAGAGTATTAATGAGGGGAGGTTGGAAGTGTATTGAGAGAGTTTTGTGAGTAGAAGAAGTATGAGAAAATTTTTCTACCTAAATCTTGTTTTGGCCTATTTTTGTGTAAGAGTGGGAGAGGATTTTTATTTTGTTTTGGTTAAAAGGATGGTTAGTGGTGGAATAATTAGGGGCTTAGGATAAAATAGAATAACTAGCTTCCTTTATTAGGGACATGAAGCCAAAAGCTAGGTTTTAGGGGAAATTTAAAATTTATTAGTTTGACTAAGGGATAATGGGATTTGTAGAAATATTTTTAAAATGTTGTTGGCTTGTAAGGCATAAAATAAAATAGAAATGAAATTATCAAAATTTTATTTTTTTGTCCCATAATAATCTAGTTGTGAGATACAAAAAAAAAATAGTAATGAAAAGAAAAATAAGTTATTTCACCATTTTAAGTGATAAATTTGAAAAATAGGGAAAAAGAAAAAAATATTTGTTTTTTTTAATTATAAAATTGAGGAAAAATAAAATGTATAAATACCCATAATTAAATATTTAGAAATTTAAAATAAATATGTGAAATAAGAAATGTGTATTCCAAAAATAAATTGGAAGTTGGTTGGGATGAATTATAGAATAAGAAGAAATATTCGACTAAGGATTGAATATACTCTTAAATTATTAAAAGTCTAATATTTCTAAAGTTGTAGTTAACCGATCAAGTATTAGTACTAGAGGAGAATATAAAATCGTTAAGCTCGAAAATAAGGGAGACGTAATTGACGTTGGAAGAAATAAATAAAAGTCGGGTCGCATTTCATTATAATGGGTTCGTGTTACTTAACCAAATAAATAAATCACTACACAACGTTGTATCTCACGTCGCTAAAATTTGGGGCGTCACATCGACAATTTTTGAATTTACCGACAGAAAATACTGTAGAGATTTACTAACAGTTTTAGATTCTATAGGTAAATATTTGCCTAAAATATATAAATTACCTACAAAGATTATACCTACACTTTATAATTTTCTTAATACTTACCTACAAATTTTTCTGTCCATAAACTGATTTTTTCGTGTAGTGCTCATGAGATTTGTGTTCTTTTACATATACCCCTTTTGTAAAATAGAAACAAATATCAAGAAAATACTTGTAATTTTAAAGATAACTTTTTTTTTCGAGTACAATGGAGGAATTTGAGGAGGGGACACACGCACTCGTATATGGGATCGAACCCGGGTCATACACCCTCACAACACACGTCTCAACCACTGGAGCACAAGGTTGATCCCAATTTTAAAGATAACTTGATTCTTTTGTAAATTGGTTGAACGTTAAAAGTCGTATTTGTTGTAATTTACCCTTTTAGTTTTTGAAAATCAATAAATAATGTATCAATTGCTAAAATGATATTTTTCTATTTTGAGCAAAAATATTCTTTGAAGCTCTACTCAAGCAATAAAATTGAGCCTCAGACGATAAAAAAAAAGAGTAGGTCTCTTGTAGGACCGTCACACGAATTTTATTTTGTAAGACGGATTCTACTGCCCACCCATCTACCTGCCCGCGGATCCTACATTCCTACAGCCCACTCACACACCCGCCCGCCACCACCAAAGATGCGGACTCAAGTTATTTAGAAGAAAAAAACTCGCTTATTGCCCATCCATCCACCCGCCCGCGGATCCTACATTTCTACAGCCCACTCACACACCCGCCCGCGGATCCTATAGCCCTACCCGCCCGCCAGCCAGCCAGCCCACGGACCTGTTATTTAGAAAAAAAATTGCTTCAAAGCTAGATTGGAATCGAACCCGCGACTTATACATGGTCAAGGTGGTGGTCTACCACTACACCACAAGTGGTTGTTGTGCAATTTCAGTGTAACCATGTATATAAAGTCATTCATAAATACGTCTGGTAAATTGAATAAAAATTAAAAATGCCTCTAAATGAAGAGGCAAGGAATCGAACCCAAGTCTATTAAAAAACATGATACATTATCTCAATAAATGAATACTTATAAAAGTGTTACTTTAACTACATCATATTTATTTTTTATGTTTTCTCTTTTTTTGTTCCTAGTTTGTAACTGTATTTAGAAATCTGATACTTTATCTCAACAAACGGATACTTTTACTTATTAAAGTGTTACTTTAACTACATCATAATTATTTTTTATTTTTCCTTCTTTCCTTCATTTCTAATTTGTGACTATATTAAAAAACATGATACTTTATCTCAAAAAATAGATATTTTAACGTATAAAAGTGTTACTTTAACTCTGTTTTATATATATATATATATATATATATATATATTGTAATATATTCATAATTTGTGACTATATTAAAAAAATATGTTACTTTATCTCAAAAATTAAATACTTTTACATATAAAAGTATTACTTTAACTCTATCATATTTAATACTCGTCTTTCTTTATATTTATTATTAAAAAATATAATACTTTATTTAAAAAACAATATTTTTACTCTTAAAACATGATATTTTGTCTCAAAAAATATATATTTTTACTCATAAATGTGTTACTTAAACTCTGATATATTTATTTGTCCTTCAGTGTAATATAATCATAATTTGTGGCTATATTAAAAAATATGATACTTTTTCTCATAAAACTGTTACTTTAACTGAGGAAGAAAAACAAAACAAAAAAAGCCAGGAGCTATTGTTGACCCGCAAACCTGGTCAACAGGATCCGCGGGTTAAAATAGGATATGTCTTACGGAGTGAGACCCGTAAGACGGTCCTATATGAGTTTTGCTAAAGAAAAAATAAATGTATTGGTTCGACTTCGACTTCTACGCTAAAATCTCGGTTTTGACTGTCGTTAGTGGAACCAGACATGGTTTTCAAAAAAAAGAAAAGGAAAGAAGGAAGATAGGAAAAATTTGGAAAGTTACCTAAGTGTTCTGGATCTTCTACACTCAAAAGCCAACCTGAAACCTCCTGCTCGGTCTCTGCGAATGCTTGTCTAAAAGAAGTGAATGTGAAAGTGGAAAATGAAAGAGGAAAGCCATATTTATAAGTTAACTTCCATCGAGTATCGCGCCAATTGAAAAGGGCGCGTCTTTTCAAATTCAAAAAGTCGGGCAACCAATCACATCCCTATGTTTCCAAAGACTACGAAGGTCCAACAAAATGATGCCACGTGTCTCTCATCATGGGACTTAATTAATGCGCCATTTCAAACATTGATGGACAAGTGACAGCTGTCAGCATTTTTTCACTTTTAAGGTTTTCTTTCTAATTAAGGTTTGCAATTAAAGTTCAAAACCGTTTCGAAGAATCTTCTCCTCGGAATTGAACTTGGGGGCCATTGATGATACCCAAGCCGAGCTGGACAAAAATATGTCCACGTGGTCATTCAACTGATGATGACAAAAGCCGTCCAAAATGACGTGGACCGACCAGGATGACGTAAGCAGTCTGTCTGATGACGTGGCCCGAGCCGAGCTCGGCCCACTATAACCAAATCACTCCAGTAAGTGCTCCACTCAAACAAATCTCCCACTAAGTGGATCCAACACATTAATGGCAGACCAAGATGCCACCTGCCAGCGAGCTAACGGGATAAGTCAACAAGTCCCTCTCAACACGTGGCCAACATGCGCCTCATGCACACCAGGGAGAAGACATGTGTCCCACAATTATCCCACTATTATGCTAGATGTAATGATGATTAGCCCATTAATTGTATTAGTATAAATAGATCTCATTTATTAGTAAAAAGACAAGAGAGAAAATTCTACTATATAGCTCGTAAAATTCAAACTGAGTGTACGAAACCAACCAGACACGCTCTGCTCGGTCTTCAATATAAAAAGGTAGAATTAGCCACTTTTCGCAATTGCTAAGTGTTTATTTCATTTCCACGTCATATTATTCTTGTATTTTCTTGTTGGTCCAAGAAGAACATCAACAATACTCTACCTTATCAAAACTGAAGAGTGTAGAGATTGAAATATACTTTACAGTACACACCTTTTTAAGTTTTATTACCTATTTGACAATTGGGTAGGTGTTTGATGTGTTTTTCATATTTTGTTCATCTGTGGCTCACGTGATTTACAAGATATACTTTCATTGTATTTAACAATATAAAGAAGCGATTGACTTAGTCACACAAATTGGAATTGATATCCTGCTATTTTTGTATAGAATGAGGCTAGTGTATTAAGTGTACATTGACTTTTTATCCTTTATTGGATTGGGTCATATCAATCATCAGTTGTACCTAAAAAAAATATATGTATTGCCATTTGGTTTGAAGTCCATGTTGATAACATAATGGTTGCATTTCATGTAACATCGTTTTAGCAGATGGCCGTGATGACGCCCGAGCCGAGCTGGAAAAAATTTAATCTACGTCATCAATACAGCGCATGCCCGAAGGGGGCCCTCTGGGAACGTCAGCAGCAGTGCCCGGTGACACGTCATGAGTTGGGCTCGCTCACTACCGAGCCCAACCACAACACGACTACCGAGCTCCGACCCCCGAGCCCAAATCTTGGCGGGAAACGCATGCGCGACAGATTGAGTAAAAATAACCATTTGCCCATACTTAGTGCTTTATTGGTATCGTAAACCGCCACGTGTCGGAAGGTTAATAAGATGAGTCACCAAGTGGCAAAACTTGCATGACATGCACGCTTAGAAGGGGACATGTGTCCTTTTAAAATTGTTTTACTAATTAGTGATTAGTGCAAAGATGATCATGGAAAAACCACTTACTAAAGGGGTATAAAAAGCCTCATTTAAGAGGGGGAAAAAGGGAGAAAAAGACACTAGAAAACGTGTTATTATAAGAAAGACCGACCCCGATAATCCGGCTCGGCGTTGTATCAAAAAAGGCATAATTGGCCATAAATAAACACACGTTATGCACGCTTATATTTCCATGTGTTAAATTTCTTACATATTTTGCTTGTTGACCAAAACGCACGCGTCAAGAGGCCGGATCTCGCTAACTCCCGAACGTGGAAGAGAATCACACTCACAGTACGTCGTTCACTCCTAATTTAATCTATTGCTATGATTTATTTATTGTGCAGTCCATTTGTTTGTTTTATTCCCGCAGCTATAGTTCGAAATATTCCCAAGTAAACCAATATTTTGGTCAAAGCATCTAAGAGTTGGAAAAACGTTTCTCTTATATATGAATGCATGAAGGGCTTTATAAATGTTCAACGTGAAAAAATGAAAAGAAAGGAAAAAAGCAACCTACATGGGAGTTGTTCTAATATAGGCTCATTGATGATTTGCAGTGTCGTTTTTTTTTTTTAATGTGATATATTAGATATAGTTAAAGAATTTACATATATTGAAAGTCATTCATTGCGAACAATAGTAATTCTATTTTGTAATTTATATCCTTACACCACTATCGAACTTTGCGTTTATACAAGATCTTTATTTGTTGTTCATAATTCACACAAGCTAACTACTCTCGTGAAAATATTGACGAAGTGTGTTCCGAGTGGGCACATTGCGTATCAAATTATAATGGCTAGTGAAAAGGTATTTCGAACTTATATATTATATTAAATTTTTCCTTAATATTAAACAAAGTTATGGGATGTTGCTTTGTTTTTGCTTATGATTCTTTCCATTATAGTAATTCATGTAGTTTATGGACGCACTGATGTTGTTAGAGTTGCTATGACGGATACTATTTGGAGCTACCATTTGTATATCATTGGCATACAAATTATTGTTGTTTTAGCACTTTTATTTTGGCAGAGGACTTTATGTATAACTGATATTAAACTTTTGTTGTTTTGGGTATTTTATTTTGGTAGAAGACTTTATACATAACTAATACTAAATCATTATTGTTTTGTGTATTTTGTGACATTGTGATATGAAATACAATTTGAAGTTAGTTTAATTTCATATTTTATTCTTGTTTCACAGGTTAATTTGTAATTTATAGTAGCAAATATCAAAAAATATTGTGGAATATAATTGTGAAATTCGCATTCAAACACAACAGTTTTTCATTGTTGGAAAATTGTTGTGGTTGAGAACAAAGACAACAGTGTAAAATTGTTGCAGAACTATTGTGAAACTGTTGTATTTGTTCCATACTACAAGAGTTTTTGCTTGTTTTCATTTAGTACCCCTACTACAACACCACCTTCTACAACAATATTTTTCCTTAATAGACAACAGTGAAAAACTGTTGTCTTTTTGGAATTTTCTTGTAGTGGGATTTCATCTGACGATATTTTACAAAATATTTTCACACAGAATCTAAATATTGATATTCAAATTAAACCCTACAAACTTGTAATGAAAAAAAATATTTTTGAGAAATCTGTCACTTTGCATGTTTAAGTCTAATGATTCTTTATGATTTTCTTGTCACAAATACGGACCGACTGGATGGGGTGAATCTTCAATCATTTTATTGGTGTTGAAATATGCGCTATTGTCTTTCTATTAGTTTTTCCATTTAAGTTTTCGTGTTCAGTATTTTTTTGTTCTTCCATAGATAAAAATAAATACATGCAATTTGTAACAAATAATACATCCATGGATTTATGTTAATTCGAATACACTCTAACTTCATTTTCTCTCGTCTTCAAAATTTTCTAAGGGGATAATACGATTCGGGGAGATGTGGGGAGAATCTACTTATAAGGTAAGTACATTTACATTCAACATGAAAAATATATGAAACAAATATTGAAAAACTAAGCGTTCAAATAAGTATCATCAACCTTACGCTTATTTTTTATGACCATTGGCTTACTCATCTTCATGGTACGTGATGTCTTTTGGAATTCTATATACATCTTGTAGTATTTCTGGTTCCCTTTTTCATTTCTCGTAGTACTTCCAAGAGCTTTTTCCAGAAAAAAATTATTTTTCTAAAATATGGAAAAGATGGTCTGAATGAATGAAATAAAGTATGAAAATATGGGTTAAAGCATAAGTAAAAATTGCAATTTAGTGCAGGGACTTCCTATGTTTATCTTACCTGCATGACTGGCTGGCTGCGAAGAACAAAGGCTATGTGCATATTGAACCTCAGAGGGGAGATTTTAACCTCTGGCATTTTCCACCTGGGGAAAATATAAGTGTAATGTGGATGCCTCCTTCTTTAAAGACCAAAACAAGTTTGGTATGGGCATGGTGTTAGGAGATGATGTGTATTGCAGGGAAACCTCTTTGTTTTCCTGGAAATATCAATGTGTTGGAAGGGGAAGGGTTATGTCTCCTTGAAGGATTGAAATAGATCAGAGACTTGGGCTTCCAAAACGTGATCTTTGAAATGGATGCTAAGCGAGTTGTTGATGCGCTGAACAAAAATGAATCTGATTTCTCGGAGTTTGGTAAGATTATCCGTAGATGTGATAGAATTCTCTCTTTAGAACCTCTCTTTGCGGTTTGATATGTTAGTAGACAAGCGAACATATGGTAGCTCATGCTATAGCTAGAGCTGCAAGTTGTTACGCTAGTCCTTTTACTTGGATAGAGCCACCGTCCTTTGTGGTCGCCTATCTTGTTGATATTTGTAATCTTCATAGACCATAATAAAACTTTATTTCAAAAAAAAATAAATGTAACATTTCCCATTCATATAAGAAATTAATACAAGAAACATTCTTATGATAGGTGAAATATTCATCTTAGCAAACCTTTTATTTTTATTACAATAACTTGGCATATTAATTGAATAACCACTAATGCAAAATCAAAAGCACAATGCAAATAGAGGGCCAAACACAATATCACATGAAAACAGTAACAACAACAACAACAAATTATCCCATATTTTAAATGATCGGCACACTATGTAACACCATTGTCTCCACCGTGAGGCCCGGCCCGAACCCAAACAGCACCCCCAATCCAGCCCTTCTCCAGTGGAGCTCAGTCCGTCCTTGGCCGAGGATTTCCTCATCTCGTCCAGTATAAACAGAACACAGGCGCTCGACATATTCCCATTCTCGCTCAACACGTGCCTCGTCGATCGTAGTTTTTGGGCTTCAGGCCCAATTTCTCCTCCACCTGATCCAAAATCGCGGGCCCACCAGGATGGGCTATCCAGAAAATAGATTTCCAATCCGAAATGCCTCCTTCAAGCTCTTCACTATGTTCTCCGAAATCAGGACCGGGACATGTTTCAGCAAATGAAAAGTAAGCCCGACCTCGCGCAAATGCCCTTCGACAGCGCCGTGGCTATCCGGCAGAAGCGTCTGTGCCGCCGTGACGAGCTGGAAGAGCGGCCGCTCCACCCGACCACCGGTCGGACCCGACGATGAGAGCCGCTGCGCCATCTCCGAAGATAGCCTGGCCCACCAGACTATCCAAGTGGCTGTCGTTAGGGCCGCGAAAAGTGACGACGGTCATGATCTCTGAGCAGATGACGAGAACCCGAGCGCCGGCGTTGTTCTCGGCGAGATCCTTGGCCATGCGGAGGACGGTGCCGCCGGCGAAGCAGCCCTGCTGGTACATCATGAATCGCTTGACGGAGGGGCGGAGGCCGAGGAGTTGGATGAGCTGGTAATCGGCGCCGGGCATGTCGACGCCGCTGATGGTGCAGAAAACGAGGTGAGTTATTTTGGATATGGGCTGGCCCCATTCTTGGATAGCCTTTTGGGCCGCTTCTTTGCCAAGCTTGGGAACCTCCACCACGTAGTGCACATGTTTGGGTTTTCTTTCAGGATTTCTGCTGCTAGATGCATGTAACGTTTCTTGATGTTGGATTTCTCGCCTGCATGCGTATTTTAGTCAAAATTTACATAATTATGAAACTGTAAAAAAATAATAATATTTCGATTTTTAATTGGAAAACATTGTGAACCCCGCTTAGCAGCCTTTAAGTTGCAATTGCAATCTCAAGATCTTGGGTTCAAATGTTTACTAACGCGGAGTGAGAGTTTGGATCTCTCCCTTCTCCCTCATAGACAGACCATCCCCGGAATAACTATATATATATATAGCTCATAGTGAAAAAGAAATTTTAGGTGCTTGCAATTGAGACGAAATAATTTTTTTTTAAAAAGAAAAACAAAGGAAAATTTCAAATTTCCAACTTAGAAGCTGAAAATTGACTTTTATATTGTTTGTAACCAACAAACTTTCATAAGTGATAAGTTTCAGGAATTTCATGATCTAACTCAAAAGAAAAGGAAAAGGAAATAAATAAATGAAAATGAATTAGGAAAAATTGTAAAATAAAAGTTATAAGAGAATTATAAGGTCTTACACATGCGCTAAATTTCTCTTTAAGCTCATCTTATGTTCACTATTAGTGATACGAAAATAGTAATTAGGGTACGTGTGCTCGACGACGCACTCGACGGATTTGCCGTTCGATCGCCAAGATCGTGGCGCCCCCTCCGCTCGTTGAGCCCTACAAATCTCCTCGACGGTCACCATTTTCGCCTGGAAAAATGTGGGTTGCGGCGGTGGAAGATGTGGAAGTGGTGGCTAGTGGTGGTGGTACCAAAATTTGTTGTTGTAGTGTTACAAATAAGATGGTATAAAGGCGGTATTTATATGGGGCTCCCCGTGTGGGAGGGTGAAGGATAGACCGTGGCATAATAAACCATGATTCAGCAATTTTGGTACGTACCATTCTTATTACTTATCACAGGTCGTCATAAGTGCCCGTATATTAAAGTATATGGTTAATGGTCTCAATACGAAAACATTTTATTTTTTTCTAAATATTAAAAATACATTTTTTAGGTATTACAGATATCCTTCACTACAAGAAAATTCCAATTTACCGACATAAAGTAATTTTATCATTGAATTTTATAGTTACCTACAAAATGAAAAAAAAAAATTCCCGATTCTTCCGACAAATTATCGATGTGTTTAAATTTACCACGTAAAATACCTGCAGTGATTTACCAAAAATTTTAAATTCTATATGTAAATATTTACCTAAAATATATAAATTATCTACAAAGATTATACCTACACTTTATAATTAACTTAATACTTACCGACAAATTTTTATGTCGGTAACCCATTTTTTTCAGTGTAGTGCTCATGAGATTTGTGTTGTTTTACATATACCCTTTTTAATAGGTGTAGCATATAAAATAGAAACAAATATCAAGAAAATACTTGTAATTTTAAAGATAACTCGATTCTTTTGTAAATTGGTTGAACGTTAAAAGTCGTGTTTGTTGTAATTTACCCTTTTTAGTTTTTGAAACATCAATAAACAATGTATCCACTAGTACAAAAAAGGCCATATAATCATCAATATATGCAACGTTTCCATGGAAAACCAATGCCTAAAGAGGGGTGGTGGCAATTTCAAAAATAAAATGAATTCTTTAGGTATCAGTTGTTGATTAAAAACAAATGCCTATAAAATCTTTTATTTTTAAAATTAAATTAAAAACATTATGTATCTAATCATTAGCCGATACTTATAAGTTTTCTCATTTTTTAAATTACACATTCAACCACTCAGCGTTCACGCAACCTCAGCATTCAGGCATTCACGCAGCTTAGGTGAATAGGAAGATTTTTCGGCCGATTAGGGTTAATAGGTTAATATGAGGAGGAGCTGCTCGGATGCGAGGAGAACTAAAGGTCCGATGGTGGTGATGTTCGATTTTAGGGCTGCTGGCGATTACCATCAGATCCTTCGAGCGATGCTTTCCCCTGTGGATCTTCCTGCTCGTAGACGCATTTGTAGGCTTTGTCGTCGGTGCTTTTGTGCGTGCGGACGAGCTTGTACTTCGCGCGGCAGCTGTCGCGGCGCTTGTTGGAGAGGAGGGCGGCAGCGGCGCCCATACGAAAGAGGTAATTAGGGATAAGCATCACTCTTTCGGATCCTCTGTAATAATTGGGGGTAATAATTTCTGTGCTAATTACAAGCGCGTTCAAATTTGGTTGAACTTGGAGTAAATCCCTAGCTACCCCGTCCAAACTCGTACCCCGCCGTTGCCGTGGCTACCGCTGCCGGCACTGTTTAGAGGAGAATCCACCGCACCGCTCAGAACCTGCGAGAATTTCGTGAAGCTCGCTCGCAAGATACTACAACAACGTCAAATTCCACAGAACCATGAAGGTTGGTCTCGCACGTTCCTTTTCCGTTTATTTTCTCACACAAACAAGCCTCTTTTTGATTCCGTGATTTTACTGTTTGGAATGGTTGTGTAGTTTGTGTATTTGGACTATTTGTGTGTATTTGGACTATTATGTGGACTATTTGGATGAAAGTTGGAAAAGTTTCTTATTTGGATGAGAGTTTGATTTGATTTGATATGCTTTTCGTTTTTGTTTCTGTTTTTTTGGAGTGTTTTCTAGCTGTTTGAGTGAGAAACTTGTGTTTGTTCGTTTTTGTTTAGTTGTTGAAGATTGTTTAAGTTTTATGGTTTTTTATGCCAATGGGTTTTTGTTTGAATCATTTTCATAGTTTCATACTTCTTTTCTGGTACAATTGTTTGGAGAAATTTCGTAAATGCAACAAAGTGATTCACTTTGCCTCTGTATATTAACTGCATTTGTCATAGTTTTAGGCGCTTTACTTGGTGTCGATTCAGTTTAGCGCATATTTTTTGTAGTTCCGAGTGAGAAGCTCCATCTTTTTAGCCTTTTGAGTTTTGACAAGCTTCTGTTTATACGTACACTGTTTGCAAAGTTTGTGATGAAAATTTAATAATGATATTGGATGTAGTTGGCTGGGCTTATATATCATTGCAATGTTTCTTGATTCAATGTTAATGGTTCATAATATTTTCTTGACATTTTTAAGAATTTTTTGCTTAATTTCTCTAATTTTTTAAATGAAATGATATTTCTATTAACCATTTACACTTGTTCATATTTAGTATTTACCACTGGTAGTAAGTTGGACATTTGTAGCATTAAATTAGTTTGGAGCAATAGCACCTATTTTGCTTCTTTTTTTTTGTAACTTTTTGTTATTTCACATGCTATCTTGCAGTAAATCAGAATATGTAGTATACAAGCTCAAGGAGATGGGCAAGGTTTCAGAAAAAGACATCATGCAGATTTGTACACAATTCGAACGGCCCCAACGTAAATTACTACCACCAAACATGCCCCAACGTCGAATCGGTTATTGCAAAAGTTGTGCATAAAGGCATGATAAATGACAAAACAGTCCCTGCAGCTCTACTCATGATTTTGTGTTCATTTTGTGAAGGGTTGTGATGCTTTTGTGCTTCTGAATTCCAAGGGGAAAAATCAAGCTGAAAAAGATGAGACCAAATAACTTTTGTATTTACCTAACAAATACCCTTAAAAGTGTTACAATCACCCCTTGAGTTTTGTATTTACCTAACAAATACCCCTATTGAGGAGTATTTGTGTTTAAAAACAAATGTCAATGGGATATTTGTAACTTCAAATATAGTTGGTTTTTTTTTTTAATTATTATTTGTGAATTAAATCATTATGGATAAATCCTGGGAGTGTATTTGTAATTCTCTTTTTTGTATCAATTCAAAACCTCTTTTTCTTTCTTCTTTTCTGTGAACATTTTGCATCTTGATTTGATTTCGTACCACACCTACTACTTGGCAATGTGAACTTGTTAGTTGTCGTATATCTGAATATTACTTTCATAAAGTGAAATATTAATATCACTAGTCACTAGATTACTGTTAGCAAGTATTCACACTGTAAAAACTAGTTAGTTACTGAAGTGTACGTAATAATTCCTTTGGATAGAGATAGCGCAGTTGGGTTTTTGTTGCGGTGAAGTAAATGATTTCCACTTGTTGGGCTATTGGGGTACAACATCAAATAGACAAATAGTGAACTTGTTTATATAGAAATAGTTCCCTCAACAGTTGATTTAATACGGGATATGTCCAGTTTACCCGAATTGTTGAGCATTCAAATGTTGGCTCAGCTCAAGGAAAACGTTCAAATTTGTCTTGACTATGATACAATGAAAAATAATAAAATATATTCTAGTTCTACTATTCCGAACTGGAAATGGAGTGAAACATTATTTGCTGCATTGAGTCCTCTAATATTTTTGGGTTGAATTTTTATTTGTGGTCTGGATTTTTATTTTGCAGGGAGGTCGGAAATTGGAAGAAAAAGTGTGTTTAAAAAAATAACAATAGGCATCGGTTGTTGTTATGAACTGATGCCTATACTGAATTTATGCATCGTTTGTTGTTATGAACCGATGCTTAAAGTCGTTTACAACCGATGCAAATGGTCAATTTTGTACTAGTGATCATTTGCTGAAATGATAAATTTTTCTATTTTTGAGAAAATTATTCTTTCGTAAGCTCCTACTCAAGCAATAAAATTTACGAACTATCGCCGAGTCGAGTAACTCGATGCCAAGTTACAAATATGTGTGTTTTTGTGCAATTAAATTGACTCAAGGGCAAATTGGGTTTTCCACACCCCAAAATGGCTAAAAAAGATGTGTTTGAAAAAGATGGCTAAAAAACATTTTGGTTTGATGAGAATGGCTATAAAAAAAACCACTGTAAAAATTAGTGGAAATGTGTCAAAATAGCCTTTTTCCAAAATGTAAAGATGGAAAATAGTCATCCTTTGTAAACATATATTTTTTAGCCATTTTCGCCAAACAAATGACATTCATACCCTTCATCATGTTTGTTTGATATTTGACTATTTCTCTCTCTCTCTCTCTCTCTCTCTCTCTCTCTCTCTCTCTCTCTCTCTCTCTCTCTCTCTCTCTCTCTCTCTCTCTCTCTCTCTCTCGCTTACTTATCTCTATGTATCCTCTTACTCTTTCTTTCAAACTCTTTTAAAAAGCGAATCTGTATTTTTGATTTTAAATATGGAATATGAGTCTAATTATAGATATCAAAAAGCGGATTAATTTGATATATTACACATGCAAAACGGATTTAAAACGAAAAAATTATGTGAATTCAAATTTTTTTGGAGAAAAAATAAAAAACCTGAGTTATAATAAGTGAGAGAATTGAATGCCAAGTTATTGTAAGTCGATGTCGAGTCACAAAATCGATGTCGAAGTTACGATGATAGCTGTCAAGTTACAAGAATCTATCGATATCGAGTCACAAGAATCGTCACAATATCTCAATGTCGAAGTTACAAGAATCGATGCAAATATACATGGATGTGTGTCTTTGTGCAGCTTAAATTGACTTAGGGCAAATTGGTTTTTCACACCCAAAAATGGCTAAAAAACACGTGTTTTTGAAAAATATGGCTAAAATATATTTTGGTTTGATGGGAATGACTAAACAAAAACCCATCAGAAACAATAAAACTTCCCCGAGGTCAAGCCTTCATGCTAAGTTCAAAAATATCCACACATTTTTTAAAATTGCAAAAAATCTCTGAAGTTTTGATTACGTCTTACACTTTTCTCCTTTATATATCAAAGAATATTTCAAAATCCCATTGATATTTGTAGAAATAATACAGTTTCCTTCTTAAATTTAAGCCAAAATTAAATATGAGAGGACTAGCTTTATGTAGTTATGAAACATCACTAATTTTTCTATAATTAGCTTAAATCCCATGGTCCTTTTTGTAATTGTCCCTATGTATATGCATAGTTCAAAATTGGCCGGCATTATATTTCCAGTCCAATAAGAAAAACTGGAATCCTTTTTTGTCCAGCCCAGGAACTTCCCTTCAACAAAATTGACTGGACTATACACACACACGTGTCATATTTCTTGTTCTCAGTTCTCACATTACACACACACGCAGTGACAGAGGCACGTGCCCCCTAAGTTTTTTTTTTTTTTTTTTTTCATTTTTTACTATGTATTTATTTTAATTAAAATAAATTATATATTAATTAGGTAAAAATCAAAATATTCCATTGATTATTTTTTATGTAGTTACTATTTATTGTTTATTTTTAAAAGCTATGTATTAATTAGGTTAAAAAAGTGTGCCTCACTAATTGTCTTTGATGTAATTTGTAATTATATTTAAGGATAATTACAAAAAGACTCCTTGGGTTTGGGCTAATTACAAAAATCCAAAGATGTTTCAAAATTACAAAAAGTCTCCTCAGGTTTGATTATGTATTAAATTTAAGGGTGTGATTGTAATATTTCTATAAATATCGGGAGTTGAAATATTTTGCCTTATGAAAGAAGAAAATATAAGACATCAAACTTCAATGTTTTTTTTTTGTTGTAATTTACAAAACCTCTAGAGTTTTTTATAATTAGTCTAAACCTTATGGAGGTTTTTGTAATTATCCTTATACTTATATTGTGCCTCCCTTGTGAAAATTTTCTGGATCCGTCCCTGCACACACGTGTCATATTTCTTGTTCTCATGTGTGCGTGTATATATATATATATCATTTCAAATTTCTTCAGAGACATTCTAAAATTAAGATTTTATTTTCCCAAAAATTTCAAATTAACGATTCCAGTAAATCTCAAGTTTTAATAATTAATTTTAAAGACGATAGTATAAAGGGAAAAAAATTCAATTTTCAGTAACTGGGTTCTTTAATTTTGAGATGTAGAAAGGGTGTATGCAAGTTGTCAAATAGGTTGAGCCGATGTTAGCCCGTCGGCCAAAGAAAAAATCGGGCAAGGGAGGGCCAAAATCTATCGAGACGTCATTTTGGAAGCACAAGCCTGTACTAACCAATGAAAAAATACTTGAAAAGTCGGGCCATTCAGCCAACCTGGATTTTAGGCCTAATGGGTCAAAATAGATTTGACTCTCTTTTAGACTTAAAATATCACAATTCGCACAACCCTATCATCAAGTTAGACTAGTTTTGACTTTTGACAAATTCTATATTTGTATATAGTTTCTTTTGGTCATGAGCCACTTTCCTGAATTACTCGAACTCAATACAAATGAATTTGACGCTAGCTAGGTAATATTTTCAGAGTTTTTTTTTTTGAGAAATAATATTTTCAGAGTTGGTATTCGATTTTCTTGGTCAATTCGCGTAATTGTTCACCACAAATTAAAATACTCTGCTTTTTCTGGAGCTGATTTTGGTTCCATATTTAAACTCATTTTTACGTTTCCTACACTTTTATGTATGACTATTAAAAATGGTAATAATTAATATGTTTGAATATTCGTTTTATTATAATGTAGATTGTTGGTTATAAAAATTTAAATAAAAATTATTTATTTTGTTATGTATTCTGCATATGAAGATTTATGTGACTATGTGAGTCTGTTTGAAAGCAAGAATAGTACGTGCATATATAGATGTGAAATATTAGTTGATTAGAAATAAGCTTAAAAACAAAAAAATAAGAAGTATTTTTGATCAAAATGAGTAAAATTAACATACTTTAAAATAATAAAAAGGGATACCAAATATTTCCTAAGGTTTGAGCTAATTACAAAAAAATCAAGACAATTACAAAAAGAACCCTTAATGTTTGATTGTGCCTTATATAAAAGAGAGTAAATAAACATAAGGAGGACTTTCGAAATTTATTTGCATTTGAAAGGAGAAAATGTAAGAATGATCAAACCTTAAGATTTTTTTGCAATTTCCAAAAATCTCTGGATTTTTTGTAACTAGCCCAAACCTTAAATATTTTTTTTGGTAATTATCCCTAATAAATATTTGAAAATTTAATATGAAATCAAACGGTCTTGTGAGACCCTGTACTTGAGAAAATGTTGTAAAGCACCATAAAATTTATAATAAAATGAGATTATCTATATTTCGTAATTTTTGATATTATGTTATTTAATCATATTAATGATTCTAGCAAGGACTTTTATTAATATAGCTTGATAGGTTTAAGCTTTAACAAATAGTATTATTACAACTTTATCATTGATGCAGTTAAGATTGAATTCTTGATGTTTTAGAATTAGTTAAGATAGTATTTCCACTGATATTAGCTTTCTAGAATCAACTTAGATTAAATTCTTCGGATATTAGAACTAAGATTTAATCATTAGAATGATTATTGAAGTTATTAGAAATAACGGAGACTTGATTGGAATTAAGAGAGATTAATCCACTACGTTCTTTTTTTTTTTTTGAGGGTAAACGAGTTTCATTAATTATGCTGGAAAAACGTCCAGCGGCGAATGAACAAATGACGGAGGGGGACTATCCCAAGAGAACTCACGACTATCCATATTTTTTGCATAGTATGCTAATTCGTGAGCTAGCAAATTTGATGTTCTACGAATCCAAAGAAAATTTAGATCTAAGAAATATTGTTTCAAGTGAATAACATCTTCGAAAATAGATAGGCATTGCATCGGGCAGGTTGCCTCGCAGTGCGGTGAGAATGACAAGTGCGACGCCAATAATGGAAACACGATGGAGGTTCCGGATTCTAGCTAACAAGAGCGCTTCCTTGAGGGCGAGGAATTCTGCAATTTCCGGGTTGGTGATATCGGGGAATTGTTTGGAGAGTCCATAAGTGAAGTGGCCTTTTTCGTCAAAAATGGCCACACCGATTCCAAAGACGCCTGGGAGAGAGAGAGCGCCATCAAAGAAAATTTTCGGGCCACCTTGTGGTGTACCAAGAAGAGGATGGGGTTTCAAGTGAGGGGAAAAACGCTCCGCCAAGAATGCGCGTCTTGATATTCCTCGAGCATGCTAACAATGACGAACCAATGAGCAAGTGGTCGGGCAACGAGTGATCGAACTTGCATTTGTTCCGTGGAACCAAATCAATGAACAAATGATTGAGATAAGTTCACCGGCAAATCTTCCCTTTTAAGAGGAGTTCTTGCAACCATAATTGCCACGAAGATTGGCCGGAATTGGGCAACAAGGTCGCCAAGGCCGCCAGTGATACCGCATCGCGGAAGCGAATGGGCAAAAGAAGAATGTGTGTCTTCTTTGAAGAATCGTGATAAGCAAATGGGGCACTCGACCAGTCTTGAATACCATGCCCCGTGCAAATTTTCTGATGTCGCAATCGCGGAATTACAAAGAGCCAAAAACGAAAATTTTAATTTTGGGGTGCACTTTGAGTTTCCAAAGGTGTTTCCATAGCGGATTGGGGCCGAACTCGAGCAAGCGCCCTGAAGTGCGAAGAGGCGAGAAATCGATTCGAGGTATGTGTGATATGCCGACTGACCGTATGCTTACCATTTTTGGTGAAATGCCAATGCCATACATCCCCCGGATGAAGCGGGCAATGAAATAGACAAAATTGTCGAGACATCCTCTTCAAAGAAGATTGAGCGGATCGCTGGCTCGCTCCAAGAGTTAGTGTTGTCATCAATGAGGGCGGCGACGGAGCGTTCAACCGAGAGTATTCGGGGTGTGCGGGAAAAACATGAAGGTCGAGGGAGCCAAGGGTCTGTCCAAATACATGTGGAAGAGCCGAACGAATGAGGCGACGTGCACCAAGCTCGAGTAGCATTTGGTTTCAAGAATGCTACGCCAAGACCAGACAGAAGAGCCGAGAGGGGCATCCATAAAATTTCCGTGTGGATAATATTTCGCCTTGAAGACCCGGCAAGTAGAGAAGCAGTTGAGTAAGCAAACGCCACGCTTGCTTGCTAAGCATTGCCATATTAAAAGCTCGGAAATTTCTCGCCTAGCCTCCTTTTGATTTCATCGGCAAAGTTTGTCCCAAGAAGCCCAAAGTGTAATTTTCGTTGGCGGATTGATCCCCACCAATAAGCAGCAGTCATGTTCAATGTCGCTAGAATATAATCCGTGGCTTGAAACAGACATCGCAAAGGTGGGGATGGCTTGGATAACCGATTTGATAAGGGTTTCCTTCCGGCTTGAGATAAGATAAGCGTTTCCATTCCATCCTCGTAATTTTGCCCAAACTCTATCTTTAATACACCCAAAGACTTCCTTTTTGCTTTTACCAATGATCGATGGTAGGCCTAAGTATTTTCCATGGTCAGTTCACGCGTGACATCCCCAAAATGCGAGAATTTCGCAATGAATGACTGTTGGTTTTGTGTTAGACCGAAATAAACCCCGGATTTTGCCAAGTTAATCTGCATGGCCTTAACATTTTTCATACAAAGTTGATCGCAAATTTTAATTGTCGGGCTTCATCCGCCTTAGCTATTCAAGAGAAGGGTGTCGTCTCGCAAAAAGAGATGAGAAATTTTTGGCCCGTGTTTGCAAACCGATACCCCCGATTTTGCCACAAAGCCGCAAATCCCGCAAAATACAAGAGAAAACTTCCGATCGATTATAAAAAGATAAGGGGAAAGGGGGTCTCCTTGCACGAATTCCCCTATGAGGGGTGAGATTGCCGAATTCTTTACCATTAAGGAGAAAATAAAAAGAAGTCGTCGAAATGCGTAAACGAATGAGATGAATGATAGACTCATCAACCCTAGTGCTTTCATGACAAAGAAGAAGGAAAGGCCACTGACCTTGGCCAAAAGCTTTGCTCATCTCTAATTTGATCGACATAAGGCCCAAATAACCGTAGGTCTTGGAGCGCATGAAGTGGTGGGTTTCATATGCAACAAGGATATTATCCGTGATGACTCGCCCGGATAAATGCGGATTGAGATTCGTAAATAATATTAGGGAGAAGACAACGAAATCTATTTGCGATGCATTTCGAGGCTAATTTATAAACTACATTACAAAGATCGATGGGGCGAAATTGGCTCAAAGATATCGGCGTGTTTCAATTTTGGAATGAGAACAATATGTGTGAAATTTGAGATAGGAGAGGTATCCATATGATTTAGAAAATTGAGAACAATGAGAGGGGTGACGCTCATTACCTACCACGTGCAGAATTTTTGGTAAAAGATCGACTCATGCCGCCTGGGCCAGGCGATTTGAAGGGATGCATTTCTTTGCGCTTTAACCTCTTCGCTTTGTAGTGTTGGTTCAATTGATCGCTCATTAGGTCCCCTCACCCTGGGCCTAATCCTCCGGAGCGACTCGCATATCCGAAATGGATGGGTGGGATGATGAGAAGATATCCCGGAAATATTCCATAATAATTCTCTCAATAGAGGAGTCGCCTCGAGTGGGTGTTGCCCTAGGGGTCTTTCACCGCGAAATATAATTAATGTCACGTCGTTTTGAGGCAAAGGCGATGGAAGAAAGCGGTGTTTCGGTCCCCTTCTTTATACCAATGTTGCTTCGCTCGTTGTCGCAATTTAAGATCATTTTGTTCAAGGAGGAAGTCGACAAAATGGCGAGAACTCATGGATCTCTTTTTTAATATGATCTGTTATGACTTGCCGTTTGAGCACCAATATGCTCTTTGATGTCCGTAATCCGCTTTTGACAGTTTCCCATGGCCGACTTACTCCAATTTAGAAGGCCTATAGAAGAGCGCTTTCGATTTTATCCGGAAGGGGTTCAAAGCTTGAGTTCCAATTTTTCTTGATAATAGTCTCACAATCCTTGATTTTATCCAATGTGCTTCAAAGCGAAAACGGACTTTCTTGCGCCCCGGTCGATGATGGGCGCGTACGAGGTTTGAGTTGATAAGATGGCAAGGTGGCTCAAGAGACAAAGTGGAGATGTGCTCGACCGTTTGATGAGGGAAAAGAGATTGGAGAGAGACATTACCAACACATCGATCGAGCCGGCTCGTGAGTATGAGGATGGACCGATAGGCGCCGCCAAGTGAAGCACGAGCCTTTATAGCCCATATCCGATAGGCCGCAAAACCGAGAGCATCGCGGAAAATGACAATTTGCCAATCGCCCGGGGCCTTTCCCGACAAATTCGATTGTGAGAGACCTCGTTGAAATCTCCAAAGCACTCCAAGGAGATGGATTGGGTGGATGGGTGCGTTTGAAAAAATCCCAAAAATTCCGGCGTTGAGACATCCGTTCGCCGAAACTCCCGTTATTCAAAATATTTCCCGAAAAGAACAATCAACATCAATGAAAAATTTGGAAAAAGTACGGAGTGACACTTGGATATCCTTTTGCCATAACAAAGCGAGGCCACCCGATTTTCCCGTAGCATCAACAGAAATACCATGGAGGGAGAGGGTGTCTTTGATATTATTAATCATCCTGCTAGAACCTTTTGTTTCACAAAGAAATACCAAGTGGGGCGACTTGAGGCGAATAATTTCGCGAAGTTCACGAATTGTCCGAGGGTTTCCAAGCCTCGGCAATTCCAAATTTAGATATTCATGATGATCGGCGGGTTGGCCGATGGTGCCAACCTCCGCCGCTGAGTTATTAGCCGAGGGAAGAGAGGAGTTGCTCGCTTATCCGGGGAGACGAGAGGATGAGAGGAATCAGTTTTTGATTTCTTTTCGATAATCTCCACGTCAATGTGTTCGAGGAGATCATCGAGAGACCCGAGACATGAAGTTTACGTTTAGTTTTTGAAGATGAGGTAGGAGTGGAACGATTGTGTGCAGATTTTGCGCGGATTTTTGGAATTTGCGTGCTATTTTGCGGGCGGGGTGTCGAGTTGCATGGGAACTTGACGAGGAACGGCTAGAAAGGTTTGAGGAAGGAGATGGAGCAGAAGGAGTATGGAGACGTGTGTTTGGGGGTGAGTTGTGAACAAGGAGAACTTGTGGGGGGTGGTGGAGATGCGACGTGGTGTGGTTGTTGGGGGATAGGACCAACCCGTGTGTATGAACCAAAGGAGAAGGGATAAAGGGAGTGATAGCCATGCAATTATTATGGGAGTGGGGAGGGGGTGAGGAGTGTGTGTTGGATGAAGAGAGTTGGACTATCGAATTATGGTTGGACATATGGGGTGTTTGAGTGTGGCCGGGAGAGAATGTGGTGTCTTTGGGGATAGGATGTAAGTTGATGGGAGTAAGAGAGTGGTGGGGTGTCAGAATAGAGTCAACAAGAGTGTGGGGGTTCGATTGGAGTTTGTAATGGTTGGGGCTTCCATAGGCGTGGGGTTTTGGTCGTGGGGGGTATTATCATGAGTGAGGGGTTTATTAGACTTATTGTTTGAGGGGTGGGTTGGATTTTCGATTTGAGGAGAATGGGTTAAGAGTTGATGCTACGCGAGCCAATTGCCGTATTCGAATCGATCTTTCCGATGTGGAGCATTCATAATTCGGAGATCGCAATCTTTTTGCAATGTGGCCGATCCGACCACAATAAAAACAAAAGTCGTGGAGGCGCTCATATTTAAGCGGGATAAGGAGTTTTTGCCCTTTGAAGTAAATACGACAATGCGGCGGAGAGGCTTGGAGATGTCGATGTTGCGGCGAATACGGAGGAATTTCCCAACCATGGAACCGGATGTCACTATCAACTTCGAGGAGGAGCCAATCGAGTTTCCAGCGATACAACGAAGTCTTTGTTCATAAGCCCCAGAGGAAGATCATGTAGTTGGATCCAAAAGGGGGAGCTCTTGAAGTTGTGGTGTGAAATGATCATATCCGCACTTGCCTCCTCAAGGACCATAAGAATCTATCAAGCGCCATGGGGCACCTAGTTGCACTTTTCTCATGTCCACCGGTCCCCGAATGTGAACAAACAACGTTGTCATGGAGTGTTTTTTGCACGAGAGTGTTCCTTTGGGCTCCAAAGTTTGCGGAATAATGTTGAGATCCGGTCTACTCCGATCGTCGGGGGCCGAATTTTCCCACGAGCGAGAGAGACGTTAGTCGGTTGGATTCGGATGGTATCAAGATCAATGCCGTTTCTTTTCTTCATCAATGAGTGATAAGCGAGCGTAATCGCTTGAGTGATTCATCCATATTGAGACAAATGGTCTTGCAAACAGAAAAGCAATGGAGGGTGACAATAATCAACAATCAAGTGGGAACCAAAGCCTTCCAAAGTCCGGAGGTTCTCGCAAAAGAAAAGAAACACAAAAAGAAAAAGGTGAGACACACAATAGAGGTGAGAATCGATGAGATGAAAATCGAAACACCAAGAGAAGAGAAAGACAGAGAGAACGGAGAAGGAAGGAGGGGGACGAGCGTGGGGGACAAGGTATGGGATAGTGGGGGACAAGGCTTGGTAGACCCAAGATACAGGTAGCCAAAGCATTCTCTCCTGAGAGAAGCTTTAGTGACAAAATTTTAGAAAATGAGATATTTAATCCAATACGTTCTTAAAGTGAAAATTTGGGAAGATTAAAATTAATTGAGACTTAGTCACTTAGATCATAACTCGATGAATTGTCAAGGGATCATGACATATTTGATCAAGTTCAAATTACTTAAATAATCAGTTTCACATCGTTAGCCATTTCTATTTTATTTTTTTTTTTTTTGATAACTCAGCCTTCCGTGCTTACGCCCGACTATGCCCGAGGACAACAGCCCGCCTCATTGCCGCCGCCAAGGTAAACCGCGGATGTGCACGCACCGCCGTTGTTCTCGACGGTCTCACGACGTACAACCGTGATCCTCCTGTAAAGAGAGCAATTATGTTCGACCCCAATCTACTAATAACGATCTCTCCCGAATCGAACCCACACGGATGCTATTCAAGATGAGTTCCCACCAAATCTTCACCACCGCATATGCCCCCTGGAGCAATTTGATGGAGTAGGGATATGAACTCCTCGACCTCCACCCCACAAACAATTTGATGGAGTAGGGATTTGAACCCCGACCTCCACCCCACAATTGTTTGTGGTGGCCAAAGGGCTAAGCCACCCGGTTGTTACCATTTCTAATCAGCATTCAAAGTAAAATGCTAGTCCATTTTAAAGGCCATTATCTTTGAATTTTTTTCATTTAAAATCTTTAGCCAAAATTTCATCCGCACTTAAGTAGGAAATGGGCCCAACATCTGAATTTTCTTATTTCATTAAAGGCCTAACTACAAATTTATTTTCTTTCAAAATCATAGCCCAAAATTGACCACGAGACTTCTTCTTGAAATAAATATATACATATATATAGGGGAGGTTAAAATGAGACCACATATTATAGTGAGACAGTGTGGACTCATCTCAACCTTCCATTATCTACATCAATGGCTAAGATAAATAGGGGTTAAAATTACATTAAATATTTAATTAATGCAAAATAAGGGTATAATTGTCAAATTAACCAAGTGGGGGACCATCCAAATATGGAATCAGTTATTAGGAGAGAGAAAATCACGTGGGGAGAGAGAAAATCCCGGAAAATTGCGCTGGAGAGAGAAAATCGCGCATGTGCTCTGCCATGCAATATGTTGTACACTTATCATATATTTGATGTATACTTAACACTATTTTACTGTATGTTTAGCATAATTTTACTACATATTAAAATGGTCAAACAAAAATATGTGGGGACCGTGAATCAAGGAATCAGTTATATATATATATAGAGAGAGAGAGAGAAAATCACGCTCATTAACATGTGGGGACCGTGGATTAAATAATCAATTATAGAGAGAGAGAAAATCACGCTCATTATTGTGTTGTATATTTAGCATATATTTGATGTACACTTAACACTATTTTGCTGTATGTTTAACATTATTTTACTGCATATTAAATGGTCAAACAAAAATATGTGGGGACCGTGGATTAAGTAAATCAATTATAGAGAGAGAAAATCACGCTCATTATTGTGTTATATATTTAGATTATATTTGATGTATACTTAACATTATTTTGTTGTATGTTTAACATAATTTTACTGCATATGACAATTGTTAAACAAAAATATAAGTATACAACAAAACACATAAAAATATACAACAAATTACATATAAATATACAACAAAAAAACATAAGTATACATCAACATAAATATATACATCAAAAATTAACTATTTATACAACAAAACACATCTAAGTATACATCGAAAAACATCTAAGTGTACAGTAATCGATCCATGTCAGCATCATCTTCTTCACCAATCCTCGATCTACAACAACAACTACACCAACTACACCATTCCACAATCTTTCCCCTCGACGATCTTTTAACTCGTGGTGGCGAGCGTCCGACGGATAGTCTCCACAAGCTCCGCCGACGACGCTTAAAGTATGGAAAAGGGAACACAAAGGGCAAAACCATCAAACATACTTTATCGCAGACGCTGCCGAGCCAGAGTCGGCCAGACGGCGTTGGGTCAGAAAACAAATCGGGTTCGTGGTGTATTCCGGTCGCCTAACGGGTTGGTGAATTTCTCGAGCCGAGAAACAACTGCCTCACTCACGGCGGCGTTACGAAAGGGCATAAGTCGGCGGTGCTCTGTCTTGCAACGGGGGAATTTGGTTTTCAGCCAGCTCTGCTGATAAGACGATATGCGTGTGGAGGAGGAGGAAGGGGCGCACACGTGTCTCTCGATCTTGTCGACGGGGCACACCGGGCCGGTTAAGTGCTTGGCGGTGGAGAAGGACAAAGATTCGGACGGCGGCGCAGGAAATAAGAAGTGGGTAGTTTATAGTGGGAGTCTTGATAAATTGGTGAAGGTGTGGAGCGTGTCAGAAATGGCACCGGATATAAATCAGATGGGCCAAGGGATGAATGGGATGAACAGGATTTGGGGACCACATAATTGGGGGTGAAACACTAATAAGAAAATGACTAATCTGCCCTTTTCAGATTTAAAATAAATCAAAAATAATTATTAAATTGCAAAAATCCCAACCATCTAAAATTTGAGATGTATGGCCGGATTAGTCCACACTGTCTCATTTTAATTATGTGGTCTCATTTGATCCTATTCCCATATATATATATATATATATATATATATATATATATATATATATATATATGGGGAAGATTATATAGGACCCCCCTATTATATGAGTACATAGGACCAAATCCAAGCTACAAATCTATTAATTTCAATGGTTGTGATTAAATCTGATTAATGTTGATTAAATATGTGATAAAATCAAAATAAGGGCAAATTAGTCCACATAAAAATAGGGTTTTTGCTAAATCTAGAAAATCCCATGAAAATAGGATGAGTTACCATCAACTTTGCAATCACAATCTACCAAATTTGTTATCCAAAAATCGTCCCAGCCATAATCATCTTCTCCATGGAGTATGTCCAACGAAATTCTACCCTCACCGTGCACAGATCGAAACTTCGAGACTTGAAGCAAGAAAAAAATAAAAATGGATGACCACTATGAAGAATGCTTCAACACTAATGAACAACAAAGTAACCATTTGTCTCGTCTTTCATTGTTTATATTGTCCATTTTTTCTGAATACAATTAAATTATGATTCGCATTTTTTAAAACAATCATTTCGATTCATCATTCCATGTCTTTTTTAATGTTTACCCAGAAAGTTGCTTATGTATGTCTATAATGTTCCTTATCTATGCCTATGAATATACTTACAATTACGAACTTACTTGCGAATATGTGAAACCAATCATGTTATGCGAAAAAAATTCATTTCTTCATCTCCATTTTTTTCTTTAAAAATACATGCATGCTATGATCGAATCGTTGTTTATATGTGCTTAAATACTTGCTCGCACGTATGTAAAATATTGCTTACGTTTGCTCTTTGTTTTAAACTCTCAGATTAATGAGCATTGTTTGATAAAAAGCAAATATACATAAGTTGATATTATATGGTCTCCCCATTCATTCAATCATTATTTTGTCATTGTATCTGATCGTATGTATTGAAATTTTTCGATTACGTCCCCATTTATTCGGACCCGAGAATTTGCTTATATATGGCTATACACTTGTTTATGTGTGCATAATTGAATGCTTATGCATAGGAGTGACCACGGTTGAACCGCTTGCCTTCGGTTCTAAAACCACCGGTTCTGGTTTCTCATTTTGGAGGAACCGGAACCGGAACCGTTTCCTCATGGTTCTGGTTCAAAAATCGGAACTGACGGTTCCGATCCGGTTCCAAACCCAGTTCCTCCACAGTTCCGGTTTCGGTTAAAACCGGAACTGTTTGTTTATCTTTTGATAATTTTTTGATTTTTTAAAAATAGTTTATCAATTTCAGTTAAAAAAAAGGAAAAAGAAAGAAAAAGACTTGGACGTAATATTCAATTAAGTTTATACTTAATATTCAATTAAGTTTATACTTAATATTAATAATAATATCAAACTATCTATATATACTATTAGAGTATAAAAGAATCAAATTTCATGTAGTTCGCTTACAACATTTAGTCTAAAACGTGTCTTATGCAGTTACGAATATAAAATATTATAATAAACATTTAACATTTCTTCTAGCATATGTTTACCAAAAAAATATTGGTTTAACCTTAAAAAATGGTTCCATCACTTCGGTCCCCATTACTTTCCCACCAACTGTTCTAACCGACGGTTAAAACCGTTGGTTCTACGATTTTTTGAGACCAAGGAACCGGAACCGGTCTACATGGTTCCGGTTCTGGTTTTGGAACCGTTGACCACGGTTACGGTTTAGGAACCGTTGACCACAGTTACGGTTCCGATTTGGAACCCGTTTTTGGTTTGGAACCCAGTTTTGGTTTGGAATCCAGTTTCGATTCCATTTGGCCACCCCTACTTATGCGTATTCTAAACGTTACTTAATTATATTTTTTTGTTGAAACAGTTGTAATTGCAACTATTCCGCAGCAGCGGATTGAAATAACATCGGATTCATCTCCAACATCGAAGCCCTGTCAAAGATCATAAAAGACCATAAGAAAAAATTACTGATAGACCAACAAACTAATTCCAGTTCGGTGAACAAGTAATCCTTGATCGAAGGATTCGTTGGGGACTAATCCCAACTAGGCGTTGTAGTGTTGCCACCAATCTTTACTCTTGTTGACATTATTTTTGAAGTGCATGTTTGATACTACGTATTAAAGCATTTGATACTGCTTTTGTATGCATATTTTACCGCTTAATATTTATGTCTATTTTATACTTTCTAATTATTTATTTGAAACAATCCTAAAAATTGTTCCTAAAAAATGAAAAAAAGTCATGTGCTCGATAAAATGTTGTGATCTGCCAGCTTTATTTTTTTTTTAACATTGCTTAGTCACATATTATAAATTGCATATGCATGGTTGTTATAATGCTTTTTACTACTATGTTCTTTGTTTATTTGTTACGCAATAATGCTTTTCGAGCAAAGGAAAAAATGAACAAGTGTAAAAAATCATGAAGACAATCACATAAAGGCACCGACTTGCTTACAAAGCGTTTAAGTCCTATACAAATCATTTAAATACTACTAAACAAAGATAAGGTGCCATGAAAGATAATTGCTTGTAATGGCAAATTGACTTCTGCTCACAAAGAATTAGAATCCCGCTTACAAAACATTTGAATGTCGCTAAAAACATTATAAGATATTGATTATAGTGAAGTTGAATTCCGCTTATAGACTAGTTGAAATTTGCTTATAAGCAACTATTTCTCGCTTACGTAAATCTAACAACCATGAACTAAGAAAACGTTAATAGTCGAAACCATTAAATATCAACTACAAGTGTACGTCAAAAATAACCATATTTAAAATGTGAATGATTTTCCTTTCGATATTCCCAATTCACAACTAATTGGATTGAAATTGTCAACCAACGAAAAGTTAATCGTGCCCGTATTTCAACAATCCTCATATGCAACAGTCGCCAACCCAATCTCATTAACCATAGTCGTCTGCTGTTGAAACATTCGCTTTCTTAATAACTTTAGCAAACCTCCTCGGGCCGTTGATCTCGTAGACATCCTAGGATATTTGGAATCTTCATCGTCCTTACTACCATCTACCACTTTTTTCCCCTTATCCTTCCCCACCTTTTTCTTACTACTCGCCTACACTATCATCAATAGTCGCACCTTTCCTCTTCTTGCTCTCTTTTTGCCATTCCCAACAAAAAAACTAACAAAAAAACGAACACTAGTCATTTATTTGAAGAATTTATTAACAAACAACATTTATAAAGCATAACCCAGAATAAATATAAGCATACTATATGAAATGCGTAAGCATGATATAGAATGCGAATAAGCATAATTGTCAATACCAATAAGCAGTTGAAAACATCAATAAGCAAACCCCGAGACTTAGAAAAAAAAAAGAGTTGGAAATACTAGCTACCTCTGTATTAAAGCATTATATATAACATGCATAAGCAAAATATAAACAAAGATAAGCAAATTTACCATCAACAATATGCATTTTAAACTCCCACTATAGCACTCTCCCAGACTTCTTATTTTCAAATAATAAAGACAAGAAGAAAGCAAAAACACACTCAATCCCAAATTTTGCACATACTTGATTATATATAAGCATAATATAAAACATAGCTAAGCAATGTTTTAGTCTCATTAAAGCAATCACCAAATACTTGTAAAAATAAATGTGAGCATAATTATTGTCAATAATAACCATTTTTTTGCCACAAAAAAATAATTGCAACTCTCCCCCAGTTTGACAACATAACCTAAAACATATGTAAGTAAATTACATAACAATCATAAGCAATTTTATCAACAACAATATGCAATTTTAAAGAATATCCAACATATTTGGTACCTGCTCAAATAAAAAAAAAGGATAAACGAAGAAGATAAACAAATTTGGTACCTGCCTGAATAGGGATTTTACTGCAAATTTGGGGGTTTCTGGGCCGCTGCTTCTGATGAAATTTCAAGACACCCAAAGTGAAGTAGTTGCAGATGGTTCAACTCCTACTTGAAATTCGACCGACTGATGGGTCTGATTTTTTGATTTTCGGACGAAAGATTTCAGACTTTGCTGGTATTTCTCCCGGTAGGTGTGAACAACAACTGCTCGCGGTACGGGAGGGATGGGAGACGCTTTGCAGGGAGGAGAACCCTTAAAGAATTAACAATGGAGAAATATTTTCTGACGGTAGGGTTTAATTTTTACAGAGAGATTCTTGTGTTAACAGAGGAGAAGAACTCTTTTCTGACTCTTCATTTACCAAGTTGGAGAGATATGCAAAGATTTGGGATACACACACGTCAAAACGGTTCCTAAATTATAGCCCACTCCCAAAAATAAATTTTTCTCCCAAAACTGATTTTAATTAAAATTACCAAACAACCCTTTTTTATATTAAATTATATATAAAAAATGTAAAATCTTTTTAATCTCACCCGTTTACAAATTAAATCAAATCCTCAGATTTGGTCTCGTGTACTTACATAAGATAACTTGATCCAAATCCTATATATATATGGAGCCCACTATTCCATTTAACCATAATCTAAACCAAGCCTCAAGTCCACTCTTACATCTATAAATAAATGGCTTGAGGCAAGAAAAATCTCATTCTTCATTTCAACTTGAGAAGCAAGAGAGCAAACCAAATTGTCTTCTCTATTTCCAATGGGGCCGTGAGCAATGTTAGATTAGGAGAGAGAGGATTTCTTAAAGTTTCTTCATTTTCTTCCAACAATTTTACCCTATTCTCATTTCTAAATATCACTAGATAAATTAGTACCAAACCCAAAGAAAAATGAACTCCCCTCTTACATGTCTCTCTCTGCCGAGCTTCAAAGCAAGGCAATCTCATTTTTGTTTTCTCTTCTCAGTTTCTTTAGTAATTACATATTTCTCCACACCAAACCATTAACAAATATTTTAGCTACAATAAAAGGTTAGAGTGTATAAGGTCGTACGTTAGGGGCACGCAAAGGAGGCCGAAAGTTGATCAAATTTTGGAACTAAGTACATTTTTGCACTACCCGTGACGTGAGGATACTAGAAACGTAAGTTGATCGTGAAATTTTCTTCATTTTAGTTGACATGCAATGGGTTTTGTGTTATTCAATAGTGCAGTAAAATGGAGAAATTCTTGTAGGAAAGTGCTCATATTTAATTGGCTTTGGACAAGGAATATTTGGCATTTTCTTGAAGATTTAGAGGATCTTGCGAAGGTGGGCAAAAATTTATTTATTTTATTTTCAAATGAGTTTTTTAATTTTTTTGTTAAATCATAGAATTATTTAGGAATTATGCAATTAAACATGTGATTATATGCTAATTGTGATGGTTTGACAAATTGATTGTTGAATTATTTATAGTTGGTAATTTAATTGAAATTTTATTAAGCTTGGGGACTAATTTTGTAACTACTGAAATTGTGGGGCTATTTTTAAAACTTTAAAGAGATTATTTTATGGATATTTGGATTACTTTGATTAGTCGGGGTTAATTTTTAATTTATCAAGAGTTTGGAGGTGAATTTGGTAAAAATCAAGAATTCTCGCGCCAAATTGCAATTTTCAGAAACTGTCCTCCCCATTTTTATAAATTTTTAAAACTGAACTGGGCTTAATTTAAACTTTTAAGGGATTTGGAGTGAAGTTAGTAGGTTTTAAAAGTTCATTTTGGACTAATTTCATAAAAATAGAAATTATTGGGGTCAATTTGTAAAATTACGAAAATTACTGTATTATTCTTAAATTTTAAAATATTGAGAATCATTAGTTCTTAATGTTTGAGTAGTAATTATGTAATTTAAAGAGTCATTCTTGAGGTGGATATGTGAAAAGAAAAGTTTAAAGGTTAAATTGTAATTTCTAAAACCGTGGGGACCATGTTGATACTTTTGAAAACCTAAGGGCTTATTGTTATATATTATAAGTCTTGCGGACAGAATTTTATTATCCAAATATTTGTTGTAACAAGTGGCTCTGGTTTATTATTAATTCATTGAATTTATGAGTTCAATGAATCATTTGATTTCAAGCTTCTCTATAAATTTGTTTTGCACAACATGTGCAATTTGAGTCTTTTGAAAAATTTCATGTTAGCATAATAAATTTTTATTTACCATTTGCCGTACTCTTGAATCTCGCTTTCCCATTTCTCGTTTGGCGTGTGTGGTTTGGACAATCAATCAATCGAACATGTCGCATGTTGTTGTTTGCTCCACTACACATGTGCCTATTCCTATTTCTGGCCTGACCGGAGACGAGGCGCGTAACTTGGGTCGTAGTATTAGTATATTTCGAATATGACAAATTATGAGTATAAACCCACGCCTAAAGAGTCGCCAAGCCACTCGGGAGGAATAAGGTGAATATGAGGCTTTGTCCGTGCGTTGGAGAACGCATAGGGTTTGGTGTTTGATAAACATCGTTCCTTTGTTTATTTTGTGTATCCCGTTGATTTTAAAATGGGGCATAAAACATTGTCCGTTTTAAAATTAGGCTTGAATTGGAACGTTAGGGTGCGGTGTTTATTCCACATCGCCCAAAGATTATTTTGTGTATCTCGAAGGTTGGATTTTAAAATGGGGGATAGAACATTGTCCGCTTAAAAATCATTTTTAATTACTGAAACTATTTTCCCGCATTTGAACTTGTGTTATATATGCATGATCATGATATCATAAAAATTATTTACTTATAATCATTCTATAAATTTGTGAGTTATATACGCATGAAAACCTTTTTGCACACCAAATGATCTCGCTTCGTATTTTATTTAAAAAAATTAATTATATGCTTCTCATTTTCTTAACTACTATGCATTCCCATCCCCTATCCACTTTTCTTTAGCTCACCCCACATTTTTCTAAACTTTTCGAGATTGGTGAGCCTACCAAACCACCTATGGGTGTGATAAGCTACCCTCGTGCTCGGTATGAATTCCCTCGACCAATGTCGTTAGTAAAATTGCTTCTATAGGCAATGGTAAAAAGCTATTCCTAGATCTTCTTCTGGTAATAATACAAGAAAATGCACTGGTTCAAAATGATAGTCGTTTCATGGAATATTTGGGGTTTTAAGAAACCCATCAAATATAAAAACATTATTTCTTTTGTAAAAAAAAAGAAAGTTGATGTTCTTTGTCTTTTAGGAACCAAACTTGAGACTGAGGTTGTATCTCATTCCAGTTTGTGTGATTTTATTGTTAAAAACAAATTTCCTGGTTGGAAGGCTACCAATAATATTCATCTTTTTAAAAATGTGTTGGGAAATTTATTGTTTAGATTTTGATGAATGCCATGTAAAACTTAGACTAGGAAGTTGGCACCCCATTTTCTTTGTATTTTGCATTGTAATAGATAGAACATGCATTTAGCCGAGTCAAGTCACTATGCCTGGATATGCAAGAAGTCAATCAAGGCTAAAATGAAGACTCACATTTATAAGCAAAAAGTATGGCAAGGAGGAGAAGTCAAGAACTCGATCAAGGAGTATAAGTTGGCTACAACTCGGAAGTGTCGGTCAAGTCAACTCTAGATAGCCAAGTCAAGTTGAAGTGACAGATGAGTCTTCCATGATTGGGAGCCGACTCAAGTCACCTGGGAAGTCAAGGAATCTAGATCAAGTCAAGACAATCGAAAAGAGTCCGTTGCACAGAAGTCAAGAAAATTACTTAAATAAGTAATATTTCCATGCTGCAATATTCTAAAGTGCTCAGCACCAGAAGCGTGCAAAAGGAATAAACCAATGGGAAGACCGCATCTGCGTGTCGCCCCGGAAAGTCAGTAAGACATTTAATACGAGGAAATGTCAACATCAAGGATCGCAACATGACAAGCCAACGAACACAAGTGTCTTTTGAAAATCAGCCTATCTCTTCAACGGGCAGATTCTTTAATACCTACTGATAATTTGCATTTCAACTGATAATTAACAAGTGCTAAAATCAAGTGTTAAAACAAACTTAAACCAAATTCAAGGAGTTAAGTCTTCCGCTGAAAATCTCATCATAGCCAACTTAAACCAAATTCTATCAACAACTCAATCGAGTCTGCTGAGTGGCTAACTCTATTTGGTTAACTAACTTAGTCAGTCCACCAAGGACTTAACTGTATTTAACTCAAATATTTTAAAAAGGACTAAAATCGAAAAGTTGGTAAGGTTTATTCAACCCCTCATTCTAAACCTTACTCACACCCTTTGGGACCTACAAGTGGTATCGAGCGGTTGGTTCATTTAGCCTTCCGCACTCGTTACTTCTTTTTAACTAGATCTCCAATCGTTCAAAGATTTTTTTAACACTTGTTCTTTCAAAAGCCATTTTTCTAAATAGCAAAGTTATTATCATGGAATTAAATTTGACACGCATCCCTATGTTCACCATTGAGGAATTTGATGACTGAAAATACGTATGCAGCTCATCTATCGCCTTTACATGATGAGATGTCGATAGTGATAAGAGGATGGGCTCTAAATAATGAAGGTGAACACAACCGCAAGGAGAGGCTGCTGCAGGTGAAGGAGAGGAGGTTGCTCCTCCTAGACCAAATATGGTTGAAAACCTGAGAGCCGAATGGACAAATGATAATAGAAAAAGATACAACTGGACAATGTGGCCAAGGACATACTCTACAAAACTTTGACAAAGCCATGTTCAACAAAGTCAAATCTTGCAAGACACCCAAAGAAATCAGGATAAACTAACCTTAATTTGTGAAGGATCCGAGCAAATCAAGGAAAATAAATTATCCGTCGTTGTTCAAAAATTTGAGAACTTTAAAATGCTTGCATGTGAAACAATGGATCACCGGATGCTAGATTCATTGAAATTACAAATGAGCTCTCAACACTCGGGAAAGAATACACACGTAAGATGTGTATGAAGATATCGAGGAGCCTCCCAACCGAGTGGGAAATGAAGACTATGGCTCTAAGGCACTCGATGGACCTATCAAAAACGCCCAATCATGAACTATTCTCGGACCTCAAAGCCTATGAGTTTGAGCCGAGAAGAAAAGATCAAGAGGAGATAGTTGTACCCAAAACAAATGCACTCATAGTCAAGGAAGGAAGAGAGCCGAGACCAAAGAAGTAATTGACCAGGAGGAAATTGCCTTGATAGTTAAAAGATTCAACAAGTTCTTCAACAAGAACTACAAAAGAAATAAAGGTGAATCCTCCGTAAGGCACTCGGCCTCCTCCCAAGTCAAGGGAAGATAGGCCACCAAAGAGAGCCGAGTATCAAAAGGTCGAATATCAAAGAGCGACAACCCAAGAAATGAGAGAGCCGATCAAAAAGTCAAAACTTGTGTTGGAATTGCAGACAACCAGACACTTCGCTATTGATCCATATCCTCGTAGTCAATAAATACCGAATGAAGAAGAAAGAAAAGTCTTCGAGAAAGAAGACAAGAAAAGAAAAGAGCAATGTTGGTCATGGGCCGACACAACTAAGTCAAAAGAAGCGGAGACTCGAGAGAGTATTGAAGTGACTAGTCAAGTGATTCTCAAGAAGAAGCTTTAACTGCCTAATGGCTAAAGAACAAGATCAACCTGGCCAAGAAGATGAGGTACATTCTAACTCATCTCACTCGTTTCTAGTGATAGTGATTGTGACACACACACTTCATCACCCACTGATCTTTATGATTCATTAGGCAAAATGATGAAAGATTTTGAGCACATTAAATCCTCACACACACTATTAAATGAGGAAAACAAAATTAAATTAAAAGCCAAACCTCACAAATGACTAAGGAGCCGAGTACTCTAAGTCACATAGCCGATGAGAACAAAGAGTCAAGGCCGAAAATGCAAAACTAATAAAGCAGAGATAGCCGCTATAGAGAAGAGGGAAAATGACCTCAAAAATGTGATTGCTTCATTCACTAAGGCATCGAAATCATTGATGACCTTATCATGAGCCAAAAAGGATGTGGAGACAAGACATGCATATGATTCATTTCTTTGTGCATAGTCAAACTCCCGAGTGATCTTGGAAAAAGGAAATTCAAGTAATGAAGCTTCTCAAAAACCAAGACACCAAATGTTGCACACACATTCATTCCAAAGCACAACCACACACAAATTGGCCTAGGATATAAAGGAAAAGGAAAACAACCAATTGAGTATGCTTTGAGAGGACAACCGAGAAGAAATCCAAAGAGAGTTCCTCAAAGAAACTCCAAATAGGAAGTACTGTGAAGAAGAAACAGAACTACAAAAACCCCCAGAAATTCTATCAAAGGAACAAATATGATGGGAATGGTAGAAACTACCCAAGTCAAGCCGATTGGAATAATGTGAAATATCACCAAGACCTATGGAATACAAGCCTAAAAGTCAAAGACCTAGAACTCCTAAAGGTCATTCCAAAGGCCAAAGAGCTATTATCGATACATATGCACCCAAGCACTACACTCGAAATATCACAATTACCCGTGAGAAGGCAATTGCTAAAACACACACACACAAAATACATACAGACAAAAGAGACAAAATGTATGAACCTAATCCCCAAGCGCTTTGCCAAAGTGAATTATGATTATGGCACGTATAGATGGCAACCTCTTAGAGTCAAATCATTTGGCTATAGGTTGGTTGGATCATCTTACAAAGACTAACCCCTCGACCCGCATAAGTATGGGTACCTAAAAACGATTTCCTTGATTGCGGGTTCAAGAACAAAGAGTGCCAAGGAACCTGGTACATGGATAGTGGTTGTTCCCGACACATGACAGAAATAAGAAAAATCACAAGATTCAAGGAAATTAGAGGTGCAAAAGTCATATTTGGAGGAAATGAAGCTCCAGGGAAATAAGAGGCACTCGGATCTATCAAGAAAAATGGATTACAAATCACGATGTTGCATATGTTGAAGGCCTCAATTTCAACTTACTAAGCATCACCAACTCGTGACAAGGGCTATAATGTTGGATTCAATATGGGAGTATGCCAAATCAAAGACACTCAATCAAATGAAGTAGTATTGCAAGGATCCGCACAAAAGAACATGTACGTGGTAGATTGGTCGATCGCCACACCAAGCACTTGTTTATTAGCATAGAGTACAACCGAATCAAGTTGGCTATGGCACAAGAAGTTCGAGTCACCCGAATTTCAAGACAATTAATAAGCTTGCAAGGAGTGGTCTTGTAGAAGAACTCCTAGACTCGATACAAGAAGGAAAGTGTTTGTGATGCATGTCGATGGAAAAACAGATTAAATCATCATTTAAAGAGAAGTCAAGTCCATCTTCAACAAGAATATTGCATCTCATACACATGGATCTATTTGGTCCCTGTTGAGCCACCAAGATAAGTGGGAAGAAATACACTCTAGTAGTGGTGGATGATTATTCAAGATATACATAGACAATCTTCATGTGTAAAAAGAAGGAAACTTTGCGAGTTACCACAACCGATGAAAAGAGTTCAAAATGAGTATAGTCAAACCATTATAAAGATAAGATTTGATAGAGGAACCGAGTTTGTCAATGGAATAATAACTCAAGATTATGTTGAAAATGGTATTACTCACGAATTATCTCAAGCAGCAGACTCCACAAGAATGGAGTTGCGTAGAAAGAAGGAAACGAACTCTCAAGGAAGTCTGCAAGGACCATGTTAGTCAAGCAGGTCGCTAAAAGATTTTGGGTGAAGAATAAACACATCATGCTATACTTAAAATAGATGCATGATAAATAGACACAAAGACTGACAAAGACTCCCTATGAGATTTGGAAAGGAAGAAAGCCAAATATTGCATATTTTAGAATCTTTGGATGTAAATGTTTCATCCACAACAATGGCAAGAATAATCTAAAGGCTTTTGATGCTAAAGTCGATGAAGGTATCTTTCGGGATACTCACCAAAGAAAAGCCTATAGAGTCTTGAACAAAAGGACCATGGTCACGAAGAGTCTATCCATGTGGTTTTTGATGAACCAAATGTAAATGGAGAAGACATTGAAGAGTTAGGTGATAAGCTAAATCACCAACCATGCGAAGAGTCCCTATGTTGAAGTTCAAGTCGAGAAATTAATCAAGGTGAAGATGAGATAGTCAATCTCAAAGACAACCGAAAATCTGCAGCTAAGTGATGATTAGAGAGTCTGCTCAAGATAACACAAACAAGCAAGACGATCAACCCAAATGACTTACTCCAACCTGATGTGAGATGGCCGAGAGACCATCCACCGTGAGCTAGTCATTGGAGATGTAAGAGATGGTGTAAGAACCGATCCGAGCTCAAGAAGAAGCCATGTTCACTTGTTTCATTTCCCAAATAGAGCCAAAAGATATGTCCCAAGCATTGGATGACACACATTGGATTCAGCCATGCAAGAAGAGTCAATCAGTTTGAAAGAAACAAAGTATGGGAATTGGTTCAAAGACCAACCCATCAAAATGTCATTGGCACAAAATGGGTTTTCGTAAACAAGATGAATGAAGAAGGTTCTGTGGTAAGAAACAAAGCAAGATTGGTAGCCAAAGGGTATTGCCAAGAGGAAGGAATAGATTTTGATGAAACATTTGCTCCTTTGCAAGATTAGAAGCAATAAGGATCTTTCTTGCCTATGTTGCACACAAGAACTTCACCGTATACCGGATGGATGTGAAGAGTGCATTTTTAAATGGATCATAGAAGAAGAAGTCTATGTTGAACAACCTCCAGGATTTGAGCGAGAAGACTCTTGGAGATAAGGTGTACAAGCTCAAGAAAGCTCTATATGGATTGAAACAGGCACCTAGAGCATGGTATGATACATTATCTCAATTTCTCGACGATAATGGATTCACCAAAGGCAAAGTGGACGAACACTCTTCTTAATTCAAGATGGAGAGAGTATATCGCTTGTTCAAATATATGTAGATGACATTATATTTGGATCTACAAACAAAGAGTCAGTGATAAGTTCTCAAACCTCATGCAAGGCAAATTTGAGATGAGCATGATGGGAGAGGCGACATTCTTTCTAGGACTTCAAGTTAAACAAATGAAGGATGGAACCTTCATAAGTCAAACAAAGTATACCGAGACTTAATGAAGAAATTTGGTATGGAAGAGAAGTCTTCGTGAAAATACCAATGAATACATCGATCAAGATGGATATGGATGCGGATGGCAAGCCTCGTGGATCAAACAAGATACAAAGCACTTATTGGATCATCGCTTCTCTCTCACAAAGAAGTAGGCCGGACATCACCTTTGTTTGTAGGTGTATGTGCAAGATTTCAATCGCACCAAAAGAAAGTCATATGACCGCAACTAAGAGAATCCTAAGATACTTAAAGGATGCCAGGAAGTCGGCTTATGGTATCCAATGGAAGGAGGATTCAAGCTTATTGGTTACTCGGACTCAATATGTTGCATGTAGAGTTGACAGAAGAGTACTTCGTGTACATGATGTATGCTTGGAAACAGATTGGTTTCTGGTTCAAGAAGAAGCAAAATTCAAAAGCCACATCCACAAACAAGGTTTGAGTACATAGTCATGGGCGGCAAAATGTGCCCAAGTCTTATGGATGAGACAATAGCCGAGAGATTATGATGTTGAGGAAAAAGAAATTCCAATTATGTGTGATAACACAAGTCTATTGCAATCACTCGAAATCCAAAGTGTTGCACTCAAGAACAAAACACACATTGATGTCGATATCATTTCATAAGAGATCATGTGGAAAAGAAAGACATCACCTTGAATATATCTCAACCGATAAACAAGTTATGGACATATTCACAAAGCCATTATGTGAATCAAGATTTGAAGAACTCAAGCATGAGCTAGGGTTGATTGAGTTGAGTTAACACTCGTAAGACTCAAGAAGAAGAGATGAAACAAGAAAAGATGAAAATGGAGTTAAGTTCATAAATCAACTAAGTGAATCACCAGATCGAAAAATCACCGTGACGAGTTAGGTGACAAATGAGTACCTATGTGAAAAGGGGAAGAAGAATTGAATCAACTAGGAGTAAGTGAATTATTTATGAGATAAGTGACAAAAATGCGCTTGTTTTTAATGAGCGGAATATTTTTAAGGATGACGCTCGTCATAATGATGGGTACAAATGTCAAAAAGTCACGACAAAGCATATGATTGGATATAAATGCTGCCGCATTAAATGCGAGCAATTAAATGCTAATCGGCGTGCTAAATCGAGCCGTTGATCTCGATCAAATTTCAAAAATCTTATGCACGCCCTTTCATAACCCGCATATATACCATTCCGTCCGTTTCTCTCTCACTTTACACAAACTGTTCATCTCTCTAAAAAGCAAAGAAATCAACTTTTCTCTCAAAACCCTACAGATCTCCGTGAGTAATTTTCCAAAAGTTTCGTTCGGTAAAACTTCAAGAAATGGCATCCACTTACGATTTTGTTAAGTTGGGAAAACAAATCCACACCGGCCGCATCTTGTGGATTTTGAAGGTATGATCAAACAGGGTTGGATGAAACCCTTGTGAAGAAGATAGCCGAGAAAGTGGAGAAATCGGTGAAACCTTTTCTCACTATGGAGTTTTAGATGACTTATGTTGAAGAAGTCGCCGTTCGTGAATGCAAGTTCACGACGAGGGTATCAAGTCCTCTTTTCATGGAAAAGAGTTTATGATCACTACTTGAGGATCTAGTGAAGCATTGTTTGCTTCCATCGGGAGGAAAGCCGAGATATTGGAGGCCGATGTAAACTTGGCTTCGCATGGAAGGAAGTTGTAGGTCCCAAGGGGTGTAAGTGTAAGGTTTAGAAGGGGGGTTGAATAAACCTTACCAAATTTTCGATTTAGGCCTTTTAAATCTCTGAGTTCTACACACCGTGTCCTTGATGGACGGTCGAATTAGTCACTCAAGTAGAGTTAATCTCTCAAAGAGACTTCACCGAGCCATTAATAGAGTAACTCACCGTTGGCTATAAATTGACTCAACCGTGGTTTTGTTTTTCGTGAAGACTTAACACCCTTAAGTTTGATTAAGCAAGTTTTACAAATTTGATTTAGTACTTATAAATTATCAAATGGATAGCAAATTTATCAAGAGATATAAGCAATTAAAAGTGCGAAAGTTTAAATGCTTTGAAATGTAAATGACACAAGAAAGTTTTTATAGAGGTTCGAAGATGGGGTAATTCTTCTACTCTCTCTTCTCCAACTCCTGGAGGAATCCACTAAGTAATGATCGCTTTACAAAGTGGTAATGTAGTCCGATACAAGTCTTGATCACAACAAAAACTTGATCTTTTGGGACTCGATGCTGAGACGCCTTGATCACTCACCAAGCTTCTCGTATGACTCGGCTTCTTCACAGGGCAAATTGCCTTGCTACTACTGACTCACTTGCTTAAGCACTTTGGATTTGATCACGAAGCCCTCCAAGAACTTAAGACTTGTTCGATCTTGAACCTTTCTACAATCCTTCCTGGAATGTAGACCCCTTGTTTCATATTTTCCTCTTCAACTAATTGAAGTTCTCTTTCCTTCACGGGTAAGTGTTGGATTAATGTACTTGAGATGTAGGCTTGAGGATTGAGAATGTTTCGATTTTGATAAGCTTGTATATCTTCACGTGTGTGTCATTCGTCATCTTTCTCAAACAAATTCCTCGGCCTTTTATAGTGAACTTTCAAAAATTTGCCCGTTGAAGAGATAGGCTCATTTTTGAAAGTCACTTTGCGATCGTTGGCTTGCGCTTCTTGGAGTTGCCATTTCCTCGTATGAATTGTTTTATCACCTTTTCGAGTTCGACACGGTGTAGTGCTTCCCATTGGTTCATTCCTTTTGCACGCTTCTGGGACCGAGCACTCCAAGAAAGGTGGTATGGAGATATTACTTGTTTAAGTAAGTCTCTTGATTTACTCGTGCAACGGTTCTTTTTTACATTATCTCGACTTGACCGCATTTCCTTGCTTTCCCGGGTGACTTAGAGTCGACTTCCAATCATGGATAACTCTTTTGTCACTTGACTTGAGACTTGCTTCTCTTGAGTTGACTTGATGATGTTCCACTCACCAGTATCTCACCGCTTCTTGATCGAGTTCTTGTCCGCTCTTCTTTCTTTCAGACTCACTGTCTCTCGGTCGAGTTTTCCTTCAAGCCTTGATTGTCTTCTTGCATGTTGGGCGTAGGCCGACTTAACTCGGCTTTTTGGCCACCTTTAATTGTTACAATACATTTTACTGCCAAGAATTGGGGAGCCAACTTTCTATTCTAAGTTTTACATGGCATTCATCAAAATCTAAACAATAAAATTCCTAACAATTTCCCCTTTTTGATGATGCCAAAACTTAAATCATACAAAGATGCGATAACAAAGATACATACAGATAGTGTATTGACATAGAATGTATGCGCTTGAGAATCAATCTTTTTATTGATCATATCATTCTTGTACTTAACACAATTTACAAGGTGTATCGTAGTATGTAATTGTCTTCACAAAAAAATAGGAAATTTATAGCTATATTACGAAGACTTACATTGTATGTATTTACATATAAAATACATGAAGGGTTGACAAAGAACACTTCATCTCCTTCATTGCCTCCTTCTTTCATCTTGATCAAAGATTTTCTTCTCTTCTTCTTCTTCTTCTTCGTCATCACCGCCTTCTTTTTCTTCTCATATGCTTTTCTTGCCTTCATCTTTTCTTATTCTTTCCTGTCTCTCCCGCCATAGCCGAGTTTGTCTCTTGTTTTCTTCTTCTATTCTTTTTGCATACTCGGCGTTGGTTTTAGCCACTTGCAAGTTCGCCACATGGTCAAGCCCGGCCCAAGAGATCCCTCCTTTCTTTCCCGGATCTACGTATTCAATATTCTTGGGCGAGAGGCCTGGGTCCAAGCTTCTTCCTCCACTGCCGCTTTTCCTCCGCTCTGGGCGTATCTTTATCTTGGGGCTTCTTCTTTCTTCCAAATGAGTGCCCAGCGGAGTGACGGCAGAGTATCGACCGGTTGTCTCATTGCAGTCTGTCGCTTCTTCACATAATGTGAGACCCTTTTCCCAAGATGTCCCAAGCTTGACCCAAGGACATATTTGCAAAATATCCTTCGATTCGAGCGTTTTGAATTCGTCAATCGATCTTGGCTCTGTCCGACATCCGAAATGGCATACGTGTCTCTGTCACAACCGGAATGCCTCCGTGTTCTTTCAAGATGTTCATCACCCTGGCATCCATTCTTCCTTCCACCTCCTTCATCCCCTCGCTTCAATTGCTTTTCTCTTCTCGGCCATAGATACAAAGCAGAGTGTTGGAGTGGCGAGTCACTGAGGAGTTTGTCGCTTATAATGTCACCGTGACAGACCTTGTTGGGGTTTGTGCAATCATCAAGGTCATATCTTTTGATCCTTCCCCCTCAATGATTTTCCTTTCTTGATTTCAAAATTTCCTCACCGATTTTCCCTTCTCAAATTTTTCCTTGTCACCGATCCTTTCTTTTCGACTTCAAATTTTCTTTGTCTTTAAGGTATTCCTCTTCCCCCTTTTTGGCATCATCAAAGGATAGAGGAACCCCCAGAACATCTTTGCAAGCATGAAGTCGAAGTCTTCGATGGTTGAATTTTGCTTCAAGTCTGTTGCGTTGTATCTCGCACGAAATTGACCGAAAGTAGCGTTGGATTCTCACGAGATCGGCTTCATCTCGGCCATGAGAAGGCTGAATTTTCTTGTCATGTGTTCTTCCAAACGCCAGTATATCATTTGCATTACGCTCACGCAGCTGCCTTGATCTCGGCGGTGTGTGAGCTTCATGCATATGCTCAATGTGTTCCTCGACTTTGTTTTTGCATCAACATTCTCGGCTCTCCACACCGACTTGTTGAACAAGGTTAAGTACCTTACTGCTCCACACGCATTGATTCTTCTTTGTTGCCACCATTCCCTTATTCGAATCATTATGCCTCTTAAGTCACCATAAGGGTGGCATCTCTGTTGTCCAATCGCATGTCCAAAGAGGCCCGATGCCTCTCCATCTTTTCAACTTCAAAGAAAGAGTGCCTTGAACACTTCTCGTGATTTCTTGGTGATTCTTCATTGCGGTGATGGCCATACAAATCGAAAATCAAAGTCGGGAACAATGGTGCCTGAGTGAAAAACAGAGCTGGTCTGCGTGATAACGTGCTTGCTCGTTTCGACTCTTCGTGGAGTTCGTATCTCCGGTGAAAGGGAAAGATTCTACAAAGATTCATCACCGCCGAGGATCTATTCGATGATGAGCGGTGCGCGTGAAGTTCTTTTGGGAATCGATCCACCAGCTTGAGGAGCCGGAGCGATGGTGTCTGGTTGTTGGGTTTGATTGTGAGATAGACCGCTTTTTGAGCCTCAAATTTTAACAGCCTTCGTTGGTCTCACCGATGTTTCCTTTTTTGACTTATCCTCGGCCTTTATCGAATAATCATCGGACGATGATGAGATTTCTAGAGGTGGCTCATCATCAAAGTTAAAAGTTTGACGAGTAGTCTTGGGATCGACTTACTCGTGCATTTGAACACCCGCAATGAGTCTTTTGGATTTGTCATGGGGTTGACTCGGCTTCTTCTTCGCCCGATCCCGGAAAAGTGACATCGGGGTTGTCCTGGGAATCATGAAGTGCGCCGATCTCCTTCTCGGATGGGTCGATGATTGCGGGAGGGATGTTCTCTACTTGACCTCTTTACCCCGGAAGTCTCAACCTCCCGTGGGCCTTCATTTCCTCCAGTCTCTCATGCTGCGAGGCCTTGTCCTCCCTTTCGATAGTGTCAATCTGTCTTAGGGTCTTCTACGATGGCATCCATTGGAGTCTCAACCCCATGGATTGCACTTTCATCGCCAGTGTTAACTCCCGTACATTCGTTCCTTCTCGTCGGCCGATCGCATCAGCAGCGTCATTAGCCTTCGTAGCGATTGGCACCTCGGTGAGAGATCTCACTGCGAGCTTCGTTGATGGCAACTTGCATTTCTTCTAGTGATTGTAATTTCTCTTCTTCGCCTCCTTGCTTCTTTGTCGAGTCATCTGCGATCCTCCGACCTGCTGCGGTGGAGGGGAGTTTCCCCTCGGTGGCGCACCACCGAGTGACTGAGCCGTGGGGTCACTCGTCTCCGGACTCCCACTGTTTCAATTGATGGTTCAAGTTTGGGCGGTGGTAGCACACCTTCAATAGGGGTTGGCTCGACCGGGTCCCACTAGCCCGCCATCGCCATTTCCCTTATTGCCTTCTTCCGAGTGAGTCAGGGGAAGTGGTAGCGGAACATCATGTGGCTATTTGCTGAACCACTCCCATTGGATCGATTTCAGCCGTGTTTTGGAGGACTCTCCTGGTCCCTCCATCGATCTTTTGCTCGTGAAGGATTCTTGATTCATGCAATGCTTGCTTTGCATTTGTAACTCTTCCGTGGGCGCAGCATTCTCCTCGGTTCCTCGTCACTTTCGGAGAAGACATCAAGGAGAGGATGGAAGTGTTCGTAGTGCGGAGATAGAGCGATACTTGCCTTTTCACGTGCTTCGCTTCTTCACTTGCTTTTTGCTCTCTCCCCGTCCTTGTAGATTTGCAGGATGTCTAAGCGCTTGTCCTCATCAAGTCTTTGGGAGCATAGTAGTCGATCCCGAGGAAATTTAGCGATTCCTCTTCTTCTTCTAAGAATTCAGCCGTTGGAACTGTTCCCTTGACTTGCTCAACTTCCATTTTCTCCACTCACGCAGACGATTTTGGATATCTGGGGTAAAGTGGAGATAGGATCATTACATCACTATCTGCTTGGGCTGGTTCTTCTTGAGTTTCAAATGTGTGAGCTACACTGTGTCTTGGTTGCCTCTGCTGATCGCCTTCAGCAGACTTGGCTGTTTCATCAACTACATCTGGAGACTCTACTTCTCCAGTAGTCTCCGGTATTTGTGCTAGCTGAGTAACTGACTCAGCTGGTTTCTCCTGTTCGGACTGCTTGACGAGTCTTCTTCGTCTCCTGGTTTGTACCAGGGGAATTTCTGGTTCAGAGGCGGCGTCCTCTGAGTCTTGGGCGGCAGGGGCCGGTGCTTGTGTTTGTTTCTGAGGAGCTGGCCGTCTAGGCTTGTCAGTTCTCCTCCTTTTGACGATCGGAGAAGGTATTTGGGAGTCCTTCTCGATCGCTGCTGCAGGGGCAGGTGACATGGCTGCTGGGGCAGGTGACTCTGCTGCAGGGGCAGGAGCATGTTTGGTTTTCTTTGCTGCAGGGGCAGCAGACTTCTTGGCAGCTGCAGGGGCAGCTTTCTTCTTGGTTGGAGAGGAGGCAGCTGTGTCTTCGGGGTCAGCTGATTCCCCCTCACTGGTGTCAGCTCTCTTGGCGTAAGCTCGCTTCTGAGCACCAGAGAGGTTAGCTCTGAACATCCTCTTGTTAACATGGAATGCTTTCCCATGTCTGAGAGGGACTCCTTTCACCTCCAATAGTCGGCCAATCACTAGGCCATATCCCAGGGATCCTCCAAATGACCCATCTTCTTTGAAGGACTTGTTCCCCACGTTCTGGCAGAGTCTGCTGTAGATAAACTCAGCCCAGTTTATCTTCTTTTCCTCGATGATTGCAGCCATCACAATCAGCTTTGCCTTTGATAGTTGGTCAAAGCTGCCAAATTTGATGTCGATACATTTGGCAACAATGTCCAACAATTTGTGATAATCCTCCTTCAGTCTTTTGTTTGTGTGTATATAATTTTATCAGCAAGGTCGGACTTGGCTATTTCTTTCCATGCGTCGCCCAAGTTTACATCGCTTCCTTAATTTCGATTGCTCCTTCACTGGTAGTGAGCAATATTCAGCCAAATCCTTGGCGTGATAGTCACCGCTTCCGAATGATGACTTGATTCCTTCATCGTGAACCTCGGCATTCACGTAATTGTGCGACCTCCTCCACATAGGTCATAGGATATTCCAGCGTTAGAAACGGTTTTGATCCCGACGTTTCCAACTTCTCCGCGATTTTCTTCACCAGGGTGTCGTCGGACCGCTTCACCATTCCGTCGAAATCCACGGTTGAGCGGTGTGGATTTGTTTTCCCAACTTGGTAAAGTCATACGTTGGTGCCATTTCTCGGAATAATTTCAAGGAAAAGTTCGTAAATTTGATTTGAAGGTTGATAGGGTTTTAGAGTATTTGCCTTTGCCTTTTGAGAGAAAGAGATTGAACAGTTTTTAGAAGTGTGAGAGAGAAACGACGAAAATGGTTTAAATATGGTTTATGAAAGGGCGTGCGGACGGTTTTGGAATTGTGATCGAAATCAACGGCTTGGATTTCGACGCCTATTGAGCATTTCACGTCTCGTATTTAATGCGGCAAATTTATATCCAATCATAAGCTTAGTGTGCGACTTTATGTCCGTACACATCATCATTATCTTTGACGTGTTCCTTAAAACATTCCCGCTAAGTCAAAACGATTGCGTTTTTGGCACTTTGCTCATAAGTTATTCAGCTTTTCTCTTAGGCTGATTTAACTCGCTTCTCACATTTCTCTTAGTGACTCAAATTATCACCGGTTTTGGTATAGCCGACTTTCCGATCAAATGATTCTTGAGCTAATTTTTTTGTTTTTCACTCTTTTTCACCTTCTTTCCTGTTTCATTTCTTTTCTTTGATTCTTCTCGTGTCTCGGCTTAGCTCAATTAGCCCCAACTCATGTTTGAGTTCTTCAAATCTTGACTCACATAATGGTTTTGTGAAGATGTCGGCTAGTTGTTTGTCGGTTGAGATATATTCCAAGATAATGTCCTTCTTTTCAACATGATCTCTTATGAAATGATATCTGACATCAATATGTTTTGTTCTTGAGTGCAACACAGGATTTTGAGTGATTGCAATGGCACTTGTGTTATCACACATGATTGGAATTTCTTTTTCTTCAATTTCATAATCTCTCACCCTCTCATCCATAGGACTTGGGCTGCAACAACCGCCCATGCCTATGTATTCTCGCCTCACCAGAGGTGGCTATTGAGTTTTGCTTCTTGCTAAACCAGGAAATTAGTCTGTTTCCTAGCATTTGACATGTGCCTCAAGTACTTTTCCTGTCCACTCTGCATCCAAAGATAGCTTGAGTCCGAATAGCCAATTAGCTTGAATCCACCTTCCTTTGGATACCATAGGCCTACTTCTTGGCTTCCTTTTAAGTATCTCAATATTCTCTTAGCTGCAGTCATATGGCTCTCTTTTGGAGCAGATTGAAATCTTGCACATACACTACAAAGAAAAGTGATGTCGGCCTGCTAGTGTGAGATAGAGCAATGATCCAATAAGTGCTCAGATCTTGTTTGATCTACGAGCTTGCCATCCGCATCCATGTCCATTTTGATCGATGTGTTCATTGGTATTTTTACGAGAAGACTTCTCCTCCATACCAAATTTCTTCATTAAATCTCTGGTGTATTTTGTTTGACTTATGAAGGTTCCATCCTTCAAATTGTTTCACTTGAAGTCCAAGGAAGAATGTCGCTCTCCCATCATGCTCATTTCAAATTTACTTTGCATGAGGTTTGAGAATTTTTCACACACTCTTTGGTAGTGGATCCAAAAATGATGTCATCCACATATATTTGAACAAGCAAGATACTCTTCTTGTCTTGAATTACGAAAAGTGTTCTATCTACTTTTCCTTTTGTGAATCCATTTTCATCCAGAATTGTGACAGGGTATCATACCATGCTCCTGGGTGCCTGTTTCAATCCATACAGGCTTTCTTGAGTTTGTATACCTTGTCTCCAAGAGTCTTCTCGCTCAAATCCTGGAGGTTGTTCAACATACACTTCTTCTTCCAATAAACCATTCAGAATGCACTTTTTACATCCATTTGATATACAAAGTGAAATTCTTGTGAGCAAGATAGGCAAGAAACATCCTTATAGCTTCCAATCTTGCTACACGGGGGCAAATGTTTCATCAAAATCTATCCCTTCTTCTTGGCAATATCCTTTGGCTACCAGTCTTGCTTTGTTTCTTACCACGAGCCTTCCTCGTTCATCTTATTTACGAATACCCATTTGGTTCCAATAACATTTTGATGTATGGGTCTTTGTACTAATTCCCATACTTTATTTCTCTCAAACCGATTGACTCTTCTTGCATAGCTTGAATCCAATGTGTGTCGTCCAATGCTTGTGACACATCTTTGGGCTCTATTCTGCGAGATGAAGCATGTGAACATTGCTTCTTGTTGGGTTCGATCTTGTCTTGACACCTTCTCTTATGTCTCCAATGACAAGTTCGTGTGGATGGTCTCTCCCATCTTACGCCTGGTTGAAGTAAGTTAGCCGGATTCATCGACTTGCGGGCGTGTTCTTTGTGGTCGCCTCTCTCGTGATCATTCAATTGATTTTCCACCGCTTTTGAGATTCAAATATCTCATCTTCTTCCAATTGATAATTCTGCTTGACTTCAACATAGGGACTCTTCAGTAAGGTTGGATGATTCAACTTATCACCGACTCTTCAATGTCTTCCCCATTTACATTTGGCTCATCGAATACTACATGAATGGATTCTTCGTAACCATAGTTCTTTTGTTGAGTATTCTCAGAGGCTTTGCTTTCACCGAGTATCTAAGAAGATACCCTCATCGCTTTAGCATCAAAAGCCTTTAGGTTATCTTTGCCATTGTTGTGGATGAAGCATTTACATCCAAATATCCTGAAATATGCAACATTTGGTTTTCTTCGATCCAGGATCTCATAGGAGTCTTTGTCACTTTGTCTATTTATCATACATCTGTTTTGGGTGTAGCAAGTCGTGTTGATTGCTTCACCCAAAATCTTTTTGGTAACCCGACTTGACTAACATGGTCCTTCTTTGCTTCTTTGAGGGTTATTTCCTTCTTTCGCAACTCCATTCTCACAAAGTGGAGTCCTTGCGGTGATAGTTCATGACCAATACCATTCTCAATTGATCTTGAGTTATTATTCCATTGACAAACTCGGTTCCTCATCCGATCTTATTTTGATAATGGTTTGACTCTTCTCATTTTGTATCCTCTTCATCACCGTGGTAGCTTTTGTAGAGTTTCTTTCTTCTTGCACATGAATATTGTCCATGTATATCTTGAGTAGTCATCTACTACCACCAGGGTGTATTTCTTTCCACTTATGCTTCTTTGGTTCCACTGGGCCAAATAGATCCATATGAAGCGGATGCAATATTCTTGTTGAGGATGGGCATGTCTTTTCTTTGAACGACGACTTGATTTGTTTTCCTTCCGACATGCATCACATATACTCTCCTTCTTGTATCTCGAGTCCGGAAGTCCTTCTACAAGATGACTTCTTGCCAATTTGTTGATTGTTTTGAAATTCAGGTGACTCGGCTTTTTGTGCCACGCGACCAACTTGATTCACCAGTGCTCTTTGCTAGTAGACAGTGTCTTGGTGTTGCGATTGACCAATCCACTACATACATATTTTTCTCTACATCCTTGCAAAAGACAACTTCATTTGATTCAATATCTTTGATTTGGCATATTCCCATGTTGAATCCAACATTGTAGCCCTTGTCACGAGTTGGTGATGCTCAAAATTGAAGTTTAGTCCTTCAACATATGCAACATCCGTGATTTCTAAACCATTCCTTTTGATGGATCCAATGCCTCTTATTTCACCAGGAGCTTCATTTCCTCCAAATATGACTTTTGCTCCTTTGACTTCCTTGAATTTTGACAGATTTCTCTTATTTCTGTCATATGTCCGGGAATACCACTATCCATGTACCAGGTTCCTTGCACTCATTCCTTGAACCCGCAATCAAGGAAATTAAGTTTTAGGTACCCATTCTTGTTTGGGTCCTGAGGGGTTAGAATTATAAGATGATCCAACCAACCTATAGCCAAATGATTTGACTCAAGAGGTTGCCATCTATCGATGCCATAATCATAATTAATCCTGGCAAATTGCTTGGGGATTCTAGGTTCATACAAATGTCTCTTTTGTCTCAGTATGCTGCATATGTGTTTTAGCAATTGCCTTTCTTGGGTAATTGTGGTGTCTTTGAGTGTAGTGCCTAGGTGCATATGTGTCTTTGATGAAAGCCTTTATGCTTTTGGAATGGCCTTTGTTGAGTTCTGTGGCCTTTGCCATTTGGGCTTGTATTCCATAAGTCCAGTGATAGTTCACATTATTCCATCGGCTTGGCTTGGATATTTTCTACCATTCCCATCATATGTATTTCTTTTATGAGTATTCTCAAGGATTTTTGGTAGCTCGCTTCTTCTTTACTGAGTATTTTGTTTGGAGTCTCATTGAGGACTCGGAATCTCTTCTCACCGCCCTTTCAAAGACTCTCAACCGGGTTGTTTTCCTTTTCCTTTGTAACCAAGGCCGCTTTGCTTAGTATTGTGCTTTGGATTGAAAGTGTGTGCTACATTTAGAGTTTTGGATTTTTCGGACTCTTCATGACTTGAAGATCCTTTTTCCAAAATTACTCTTGAGGTTTGACATGGCACAAAGGAATTAAATCCTAAGCTTTGTCTTGTCTCCACATTCTCTTTGACTCATAATAAGATCATCCAATGATTTAGATGCCTTAGTGAATGAGGCAATAACATTTTTGAGGTCATTCTCCCTCTTTTCTATAGCAAAGAATTTCTGCTATTAATTTAGCATTTTCAGCCTTTAAACTTTTATTCTCATCGGCTATTTGACTTAGAGTGCTCGGCTCCTTAGTCGGCTTTGAGTTTTGACTTTTGAGTAGGCTGTTTTCCTCATTCAATAGTGTGTGTGAGGTTTTAATGTGCTCAAAATCTTTCATCATTTTGCGTAATGAATCATAAAGATCAAGTGGGTGATGAAGTGTGTGTGTCACGATCACTATCACTAGTGTCGAGCTTGTTGAGTTAGATTGTACCTCATCTTCTTGATCTTGTTCTTTGGCCATTAAGCGATTAAGGCTTCTTCTTCGAGTCACTTGAGTAGTCAACACTTCATTGCTCTCTCGAGTCACCGTCTCTCTTGACTTGTCTCTCGTGATCTCTGCGGCCATCATTGCCTTTTTCTCTTCTTTCTTTCTTTCTCAAGACCTTTCTTTCTTCTTCGTTTAAGTCTTGTTGACTACAGGATATGAGCAATCGATAGCATAGTGACCTGGTTGTCTACAATTCCAACATAGATATTGACCTTTTGATCGACTCTTTCTATTCTTGAGTTGTCGGCCTTTGATACTCAACTTGTTGATGATCTGTTCTCTTGGTTGGCCTATCATCCCTTGATTTGGAGGGCCGAGTGTCTTCCGGAGGATTCACCCTTTCCTCTCTTGTAGTTCTTGTTAAAGAACTTGTTAATCTTTTAACCATCGTGGCTATTTATTCTTCCGGGTCAATTGCCTCTTTGACCTCGGCTCTTCTTCCATCTTTGACAATTAGAGCAAATTGTTTTGGGTACAATTTGTCTCTTCCTGGTCTTTCCTTCTCACTCAAATTCGTAGGCTTTGAGGTCCGAGAATAACTCATGATTGGATGTCTTTGACAGTCCATGGAGTGTCTCAATGCCATGACCTTCATTTCCCATTCACCGGAAGACTTTTTAGGATCTTCATACACATTTCATCGTGTATATTCCTTCCCAAGTGTAGACAACTCATTTGTGATTTACGTAAACCGAGCATCCGATTGATCCAGGTTTTCTCCGAGATCATTTTAAAGTTCTCAAATTTTTGTCTGACCACCTTTGACGTTTGTTTTCTTTGATTTGCTCGAGCCTTCACAAATCAATGTCGGTTTGTCCCATTTCCTTGGCGCTTTTGCAAGATTTCACTTTATTGAACATGGCTTTGTCCAAGGTTTTGTAAAGAATGTCCTTGGCTACATTGTCGAGGTTGTATCTTTTTCTGTCATCATTTGTCCACTCGCTTCTTGGTTTTCAACCATGACGTAGTGTCAGTCTTCGATCTTCTTCCCCTTCACCGCAACTCTTCGTATAACCGTGTTCACCTTTAATATTTGCAGAGGCCCATCTTCTATCACTATCCACATCTCATCATGTAATCTTTGATAGATGAGCTCGCATACGAATTTTCCAATCATCAAATTCTTCAATAGTGAACATAGGAATGCGTGTTAGATTTGCTTCCATGATAATAACTTTTAATGATAGAAAAGAGTTTTGAAAGTTTAAGTACTAAAGCAGACTTTTGAAAAGATTGGAGATCTAGTTCAAGAACTGTGCGGAGGGTTCAATGAACCAACCGCTCGATACCACTTGTAGGTCCTAAGGGGTGTAAGTGTAAGGTTTAGAAGGGGGGTTGAATAAACCTTACCAAATTTTCGATTTAGGCCTTTTAAATCTCTGAGTTCTACACAGTTTGTCCTTGATGGACTGTCGAATTAGTCACTCAGAGTTAATCTCTCAAAGACTCACTGAGCTGTTTGTTAATAGAGTAACTCACTGTTGGCTATAAATTGACTCAACTTTGTGGTTTTGTTTTCATTGGAAGACTTAACACCCTTAAGTTTGATTAAGCAAGTTTTACAACTTGATTTAGTACTTATAAATTATCAAATGGATAGCAAATTTATCGCGTGAGATATAAGCAATTAAAAGTGCGAGAAGTTTAAATGTTTGAAATGTAAATGACACAAAAAGTTTTTATAGAGGTTCAAGATGGGGTAATTCTTCTACTCCTCTCTTCTCCAACTCCCGGAGGAATCCACTAAGTAATGATCGAGTTTACAAAGTGGTAACAGTCCAGATACAAGTCTTGATCACAACATCCGACTTGATCTTTTGGGACTCGATGAGACGCCTTGATCACTCACCTGGCTTCTCAGTGCGACTCGGCTTCTTCACGGGCGTACCGCCTTGCTACTACAGACTCACTTGCTTAAGCACTTTGGATTTGATCACGAAGCCCTCCAAGAACTTAAGACTTGGTTCGATCTTGAACCTTTCTACAATCCTTCCCGGAATGTAGACCCCTTGTTTCAATATTTTCCTCTTCAACTAATTGAAGTTCTCTTTCCTTCACGGGTAAGTGTTGGATTGATGTACTTCGAGATGTAGGCTTGAGGATTGAGAATGTTTCATTTTGATAAGCTTGTATATCTTCACGTGTGTGTCATTCGTCATCTTTCTCAAACAAATTCCTCGGCCTTTTATAGTGAACTTTCAAAAATTTGCCCGTTGAAGAGATAGGCTCATTTTTGAAAGTCACTTTGCGTCGTTGGCTTGCGCTTCTTGGAGTTGCCATTTCCTCGTATGAATTGTTTTATCACCTTTTCGAGTTCGACACGGTGTAGTGCTTCCCATTGGTTCATTCCTTTTGCACGCTTCTCGGGGTGAGCACTCCAAGAAAGGTGGTATGGAGATATTACTTGTTTAAGTAAGTCTCTTGATTTACGTGCAACGGTTCTTTTTCTGATTATCTCGACTTGACCGCATTTCCTTGCTTTCCCAGGTGACTTAGAGTCGCTTCCAATCATTGGATAACTCTTGTCACTCACTTGAGACTTGGCTTCTCTTGAGTTGACTTGATCGATGTTCCACTCACCGTATCTCACCGCTTCTTGATCGAGTTCTTGTCTGCTCTTCTTTCTTTGTCACTCAAATTCTCTCGATCGAGTTTTCCTTCAAGCCTTCGATTGTCTTCTTGCATGTTGGGGTGTAGGCGACTTAACTCGGCTTGGCGGCTTTAATTGTTACAATACATTTTACAAAGAAGAATTGGGGAGCCAACTTTCTATTCTAAGTTTTACATGGCATTCATCAAAATCTAAACAATAAAATTCCTAACAAGTGACCAAACCTGACTATCTTTGCGAAGGTGGTTTACACAAATTGATAAGAAGTCATTGAGAAAGAAGATTACCACAAGTTGATGGATATTGTTGCCAAGTGCCCGGACATCAAATTTGGAAGCTTTAATCACTATCAAAACTAAGTCGATCGTGATGGGCCGCGATCATGCGGGAAGAAGGTAAATTGGGCTGAGTTTGTATATAGCGACTCGCCAAAATGTTGAGAATAAGTCTTTCAAGGAAGATGGATCGTTCGGAGGATCCTTGGGGTATGGCCTTGTGATTGGCCGGCTGATGGAGGTGAAGGGAGTTCCACTCCGACATGGAAAGGCGTTCCATGTCAACAAGAAGATGTTCCGATCGAATCTTTCCGGAGCTCAGAAGAGAGCTTACGCCAAGAGAGCGGATACAAGTGAGGAGAATCACCAACTCAGTAGATACAGCTGTCTCCTCCCCTCCCAAGAAGAAAGTTGCCCCTGCAGCTGGAAAGAAGACTGCTGCCCCAGCAGAACGAAGAAGACGAAAGATGCACCTGCCCCTGCAGCCGTGTCTCTGTCCTGCTGCAGCCGCAGCAGGAGAAGGAATCCTTAATACCTTCTCTGGGATCAAGAAGAAGAGGATCGCCAAGACGAGAGCAGAAAGGCACGCCTCTAAGATAACTGTGTGAAGGCCTTTACCTTCGAGGAACCGGAGGAAGTGGAACCGGACATTCCTCTGGTGAAAACCAAAAGAAGAAGAAGACTCATCAAGCGTTCAGAGCTTGAGAAAACAGTGAGTCTGCCACTCAGCTGGAACAGATCGCTGAAACAACTGGAGAAGTAGAGTCTCTAGAGATTATTGATGAAACCGCCAAGTTTGCGAGACCAATCGGCCAGAGGCAAGTCGAAGACCCACCGTGGGACAAAACAACTGTGGGAAAAAGCGGTGAGACAATTTGAATCTCCTGTCGACAGGACTGCATCTCCGCCTGCGACAGACGCTGCTGAGGGTGAAGAGCAGCAAGCTCTACAACCCTCCATTCCCGAAAAGGATTTCAAAGACGAAGATGATGATAATGATGTGATCATGCTATCTCCACCATATCCGGACATTCAAAATCGTCTGCGAGAATGGAGGAAGTGGAAATTGAGTCGATCGAGGGAACAGTTCCAAAGACCTGAGTTTATTGAAGAAGAAGAAGAACTGATGGATTTCCTCGGTTTGACCACAGTGGTCCAGGCATTGGATGAGGAGAACTACATAGATATTTTAAATATCTTCAAAGAAAAGGAGAAGGAGCGATTGGCGAGCAAGTCAAGCCCGAGAGAAGGCCAATATATGTCCCTTCACCGGAACCACGATCACACTCATCCTCACCTCGATGTTCTCTCGGGAAGTGATGAGGATCGGACCTGCCGCTGCTACGAAGAGTTGGAAATGCAAAGAAGCCATGCGGAATCCGAGTAATGCATGAGCAACAGCTGATGGAAGGACCTGGAGAGTCTTCCAAATCACAGCTGGAAATTGACCCTATGGGAGTGGTGCAGCAAATTGCAACTGTTGTTGCTGCGACCACTTCCCCAGCTCATTCTGATGATGGATCTAAGGGCATTGGTGATGAAACTGGAAATTCGGGGACCCAAGTCGAGCCAACCCCTATTGAAGGTGTCTTACCACCTGCCCCAACGGCTGAACACTCAAAGGAAACAGTGGGAGTTTGTAGAAGAGTGACCCCATTCCAAGTCACTCGGTTTGTGTGCCACCGGGGGGAAACTTCCTCTCTTTGCTGACTAGGTCGGAGGTTGCTTTGAAGATGACTCCACAACGAATCTAAAAGGCCAAGTGGAGAAGGAACAAGAAAAAGAAACACAACAAGTTGTCACCGATGACGCCGTCAGCAAACTGTCTCACCAAGTGCCAACTACTCTACAGCCGAGACGCCTGCGATGCGGTCGAGGCACAAGATGGATCTCGCCCGGGAGTTAACACTGGGCAATGAAAGTGCAATCCACGAGTTGAGACTCATGGATGCCACCGTCGAAGACACCAAGACAAAGTGAGTATGTCGAAGGGAATGTCCAAGGCCTCGCTGCAGCTTGAGACTGCGGAGATCAAGGCCTACGGGAGGTTGAGACTTCCGTAGGTAAAGAAGCGAAGCACAAAACATCCCTCCGGTTATCATCGATGCATCCGAGAAGGAGATAAGTGCCCTTCATGATTCCCAAGACAACCCTAATGTAACATTTCGATCGAAGGTGAAGATGAGGTGAGTCATCCCCGTTGCAAGTCCAAACGACTCAACCGAGGATGTTTTTCCCAAAGACGAGTAAGCCAAATTCAAAGTTGCTCGTCAAAAGTTCAATTTTGATGATGAGCCACCCTACAAGTCTCATCATCGTCCGATGATGCTACCGATACGGTCGAGACCGCAGACAACTCATATGGAAAAACTAGCCGAGACCAACGGTTATGAGACAAAATGAGGCTCAGCCAGCGGGGTCCATACCACAACAGACCCCAATCAATCACGCCAATCGCGCAGCTCCCAAAGCCGCATCGAAATTGACTCCACCCGAGGCACATCACGTCCGCAAGTAACAGATTGAACGCATTCCCTATGCCCGTGATGATGCGATTGAACAAACTTTCCCTTTCTCGGTAGTCGCTCGATCTTGATGAAGAATCGCTAGAGATCAACAACATTTCCATGACTGATCCAGTCATTCCAACAGATACCATCGCTCCAAAGAAACTTTGACTTTGACACTCTTGGCCGCGCACCGAGACGGAGGTAACATCGGAGGTTCGAGAAGTTTTCAAGACTATATTTGCGGAGATAGAGAAGATGGAAAGGCACCAGCCCTCATTAGACATGCGATCGATAACCGAGATGCTAATCTTACTACCGACCGCGTGGAATCATAGTCGATCCGGAATGGTGGCAACAAAGAGTAGACAATGCGCGTTGAACAAGTTCGATATTTCAAAGCATTGTACAATAAGATGCTAATCTGGAGCGCTGACAATGCTGACATGAAGAAGAGGATGCAAGAAAACATTGATAGAATGCATACCTCTCATACCACATAAATGGAGCTGCGCGAATTTCATCGAAAAGAACTTCTGCGCGTAGAGGAGAACATGAATGAAAAATTCAGCATTCTTATGGCTGAAATGAAGTTGGTGACAGCTGAATCCAACGCCACTCGCACAGAATTTCGAGAAGCATACTCCGCAGCAGAATCCAAGCAGAACTCAGCTATCAGTCGCCTAGATTTCATGCTTGCTGGCATGTTTCCTGGGGTTCCTCTCTCCTTTGATGATGCCAAAAAGGGGGAAGAGGAATACCTAAAGACGTTGGAAGGGTCCGCAGCTGAGAAGAAGGACGCAGCTGTGAAGGAGAAGACAACTGAAAAGTAGAAGAAAGAAAAGGGAAAATCAGTTGAGGGGGAAGGTTCGAAGGATATGACTTTGATGGTTGCTAGAACCCCTCAACAAGGACTTGTCATCTGGTGACATAATCGGAAACTTCCGGTGACTCTGCCGCTCCAACACTCGCTTTGTGCCCATGTCCTCGAAAAGAGGAAGATAGTAGAAGCGAGAGATGACGGAGATTGAAAGATAAATGGATGCCCGTGCGATGGACATACATCAAACAATACGGAGGCATTCCGCAGAAGAGACACTCGATGCCATTTTGGACGCCTCAATCGAGCATAGATCTCGTTGATGAATTCAAGACGCCGCATCCGAGGGATACTTCGAGAACATGACCATGGCCCAAGCCTGGGATTTGTATTGGGAAAAAGACCTCAAGTTTGTGTGAAGAAGGCGACAGCAAAGAGACTCTAGCATCCACTCTGGGTCACTCTCTTTGGAAGGAAGAAGGCCCCAAAGACAATACACACCCAGAGAAAGAAGTAGAAGCGGTGGAGGAAGAGGTTTCAAACCTAGACCTCTACCCAAAACATTGAATATATAGATACGAGGAAGAAAGGATGGATCTATTGGGCTGAGTTTGACGAAGTAGCCAACCCGCAAGTGGCCAAGAACAATGCTTTGAGTATGTAAAGAGAATCGAAGAAGAAAATAAAAGACAAACTCATCTCATGGGAAGAGAGACAAGAAAGAAAAAGAAGAGATGAAGGCCGTAAAAGCCTATGAGAAAAAGAAAGCAAGAAGAAGAGAAGAAGAGAAAAAGGTCAAGACAGCAGCTAATGAAGAAAGAAGGAGGCATCGAAGGAGATGAAGTGTTGCTTTGTCCACCCCTTCATGTAATTTACTTTGGTAAATACATAAGTATGTAAGTCTTAGACATTGAATGAGAAATTTGTAATTTCTCTATTTTTTTACGTAGACATAGATGTTTGCTCGATACACTTTGTAAACAATTTGTAAAGGACAAGAATGCTATGATCAATAAAAAGATTGATTCTATGCATACATTCTCTCATCTTGCACTACCGTATGTATCTTTGATGCTTACATTTTTGCATGTATGTTTTAAGTTTTGGCATCATCAAAAAGAGGAAATTGTTGGGAAATTTATTGTTTAGATTTTGATGAATGCCGTGTAAAACTTAGACTAGGAAGTTCGCACCCCATTTTCTTTGTATTTTGCATTATAATAGATAGGGTTGTGCGAGTTGAATCAAGTCGGCTATGCCTGGATATGCAAGAAGTCAATCAAGGCTAAAATGAAGACCCCATTTGTATAGCAAAACTGAGTATGGCAAGGAGGAGAAGTCAAGAACTCGATCAAGGAGTATCAATCAAGCTACCGTGAAGTGTCGGTCAAGTCAACTCTAGATAGCCAAGTCAAGTTGAAGTGATGGATGAGTCTTCCATGATTGGGAGGCGACTCAAGTCACCCGGGAAGTCAAGGAACTGCAATCAAGTCAAGACAACCGAAAAGAGTCCGTTGCACGAAGTCAAGAAAGTTACTTAAATAAGTAATACTTCCATGCTGTAATATTCTAAAGTGCTCGATCCCGAAAGCGTGCAAAAGGAAGAAACCAATGGGAAGCACTTGCACCCATGGGCCCTGGAAAGCCGCAAGACATTTAATACGAGGAAATGTCAACATTAAGGCCTGCAACAAGACAAGCCAACGAACACAAGTGTCTTTTGAAAATCAGCCTATTTCTTCAACGGATGATTTTTGAAAGACCACTATAAAAGCGGAGGAATCAATTTGAGAAGAGGTAACCTTGCATACAGAACTACGAACATTCAAGTCAGTAACCAAGCAAAATATTCTCAAGTTATTCAAGCAAATCCTCAAGCCTAAACTTGAAGGAAATCGATCCAACACCAAGCCGTGAAGGAAAGACAACTTCAAACCGTTGAAGAGGAAACTTTTGAAGAATCATAAGAGGTCTACATTCCAAGGAGGATTGTAGAAAGGTTCAAGGTCGAACCGGTCTCAAGTTATTGGAGGGCTTCGTGATCAAATCCAAGAAGCTTGAGCATGTGAGCTGAAGTAGCAAGGCGCGCATGCCCGTGAAGAAGCCGAGCCGGACGAGAAGCCAACCGTGTGACCAAGCATCTCCAGCATCGATTCCCAAAGGATCAAGTCGGTTGTGTGATCAAGACTTATATCCGGACTGTTAACTACTTTGTACTGATCAATACTTAGTGGATTCCTCCACGAGTTGGAGAAGAGAGGAGTAGAAGAATTACCCCATCTTCGAACCTCTATAAAATTTCTTGTGTCATTTACATTTCAAAGATATTACTTACGCACATTCTTTAATACCTGCGATAATTTGCATTCCAACCGATAATTAACAAGTGCTAAAATCGGTGTTAAAATAAACTTAAACCAAATTCATGGGTGTTAAGTCTTCCGTGAAAATCTCATCACAAACAAGTTAAGGTTTAGACTAAACAAATGAGTTATTCTATCAACAACTCAATCGAAGTCCGTTGAGTGGCTAACTCTGTTTGGTTAACTAACTTAGTCATCCACCAAGGACATAACTGTGTATTTAACTCAAATATTTTACAAAGTACTAAAATCGAAAAGTTGGTAAGGTTTATTCAACCCCCTTCTAAACCTTACTCACACCCTTGGGACCTACAAAATGGCGACTTTTGATCCTCCGGAACCCTTCCACTGTTGATCTCCGGGTTCTTGACACGATCCCCAACTAATCCACTATCTTTTGACTTGCAAAAATTTATCGAAATTCCATACTTACTTCTTTCATCTATGGTCTAAATACGTGGGTGAAAGAAGGTTACGTTGGAATAAAATGTTGGAATTAGGTGATCTTATTGCTTCTCCTTGGCTTCTTCTAGGAGACTTTAACAATATTAAAAATCCGATGAAAACTTAATGGGAACCTTTTACTAGTAAATCAGAGAAGAGTTTCATGATACTTGTGCCTATCTTGGTCTTAATGAGGTGCAATCTCTGGTTGTTACTTTACTTGGACTAACAATACAATTTGGTGTAGGTTTGATAGAGCCTTGATTAACTCTGCTGGACTAATTTTAATTGGAGGTGTTCACCGACATTCATGTTCCCGGAATGTCTTAGATCACTCTCCTGTTGTTGTCTCCTTTTTGAACAAAACCTGGTTCTTTCAAAACCTCTTAAATTTTTTAATATGTGGCTCTGCACCGACTTTCTCAATATGGTGCGATCGCATGGAACCTAAACCTTTGGGGTAAGGCTCAATTTATTTTGTGTAAAAACTTAAGTCCCTTAAACCCTCCCTTAGAGAGTCAATAACCATCATTTCACCATATATCTTCAAGAGTCGAGTAAGTCAAATCGGCCTTAAAAGTACCCAAGTTCACCATGTTGATCCTTTGAATGCTTCTCTTATTGAATTTGTCAAAGATCTTAAAGTTAAAGAAACTTTTCTTGCTAAAGTCGAGAGATCTTTTCTCTCTAAAAAGCTAAATGTGATTTTCTTAATAAAAGTGATAGGAATACTAAATTTTTCCACATCATTGTTAAAAGAAACTCTCTCGAGAAAGCAATTGAACTCTGTTATCCTTCGAGATGGTTCCCAAACCTCCTCCTTTGAAGAACTTTCTCGCTTTTGTTACCTTTTTAAAAATCTTTTTGGAACAAATTTTCAAACTCAGTTTGTGGATTTAAGTATTCTCCAATCTGAGCCTTGTCTATCTGTGGAAGCCAAAAACTCCATTTTAACTCCTATATCTCCCCAAGGTATTAAACTTTCTCTCTTTAATATTGAAGAGGAGAGATCCTCGCCCGATGGTTTTTCATTAGGCTTTTTAAAGAGGCTTGGGATGTTGTTGGTTGTGATGTGATTAATGTTGTGTCCGAGTTTTTGACTCCTCAAAACTACTTAGACAAATTAACCACACTCCTTTAGCTCTCACCCCAAAATTGATCATGCCCTCAGTAGTTGATTTTAGGCCAATAGCCTTCTGTAATGTGATCTAACAAACCATCACCAAGATCCTAGCCTCTAGGCTTAAGTCAGTGGTGACTAACCTTATAGATCCTGCTCAATCAGCTTTCTTAAGTGGTAGAAATATCATTGATAATGTTATTTTGGCACAAGAAATTATGCTAGAAGAAGAATATCTCCCAGATGTGCCATTAAAGTTGACCTTAAAAAAGCCTATGATACCATCTCTTGGTCATTTCTTGAACAAGTTTTAAATGGTCTTGGCTTCCCCTCCATTTTTGTCTTTTCGGTTATGGAGTGTGTATCCACTGTATCCTACTCCTTTTGCCTTAATGGGTCTCTTCAAGGCAAGTTTCCAGGCAAAAGAGTATTGAGACAGGTGATCCAATGTCCCCCGCTCTCTTTCTCCTATGTATGGAATACTTGTTTAGGCTTTTGAAAGTCGAACTAACACTTTGGAATTAAATTTCCATCCAAGATGTGAAGCCCTCAAAATCACTCATCTTGCCTTTGCGATGATCTTATGTCTTTGTTTTCAAGGGGTGACCCCCACTCGCTTAAAATCCTTATTGATTGTCTTATCGATTTCAAACTTGCATCCGGTTTGGACATCAATTCCTTTAAATCCAACCTCTTTCTTCTGGGGTCTTTGGTGAGGAGCTTGATAAAATCCTTAAACTACGGAATTTTCCCCTTGGCACTCTTCCAGTGAGTTATCCGGTATCCCTTTGCGCAGCCCAAAATTGAATGTTCATGACTATGCACCCTCTATGATAGAATTGCCTCTTATATTAACAAATGGACAACCAACTCCCTTTCTTATCTTTGGTCGCTTTCTTATCAAATCGATGTGCGAGGAGTGGAATGCTTCTCGGCAAATTTTTCCACTTCCAAATATCATTATTGATAGGATCAATAGATTTTGTAGATTCTTCCTCCTGGGAAAACTACCTCTCCTATTGCCTGGAACAAAGTTTGTCCGCCTTTGAAAGGGGGTTTGGGTTTAAGGGATGTACACTCTTGGAACAAAGCTCTTTTGTCTAAAATCCTTAGGAATATCAACTCCAAAGCGATTCTCTTTGGGTCATATGGGTCCACTCTTTCTACTTAAAAATCAAACCATTTGGGATTGGGACCTTAAAAAATCTTATTCATGCCTTTTAAAAAGGATTTGCGATATCGAAATGAACGTTTTTCTAAATTCGGTTCTCAAGAAGTCGTTATCTCTAATTTGTCTCTTTTTTCAAATGCTAAAGGTTTAAGTTCTTCAAAAATGTATGACACTTTTAGAGACTATAGCCCTAAAGCCTTTTGACATTCTCATTTTGGAAAAACTTTATCTCCCCCAAATACTCTTTTTGTGTGTGGATTGCTATCAATGAAAGATTGGCCACCATTAATAATTTAAAGTACTTGGATGTTGATCCTATTTGTAAGCTATGTGGTAATTTCCCTGAGACTGCTTCTCACCTTTTCTTTGATTGTATTGTTAACAGGATTCTTTGGGACCGAGTTAAAAAATGGCTTAAATTCAGCCACTCTATGAGCACTATAGCAGGTGCCCTTAAGTGGACCAAAAAAGAGCATGCTAACCCTGCTCTTAAGAAAGCCAGGGCTATTGCTGTTTGCTCTACAATCTACCAAACTTGGAAGGCCCGGAATTGTCAGGTATTCGAGGGCTCTTCATTTCTGAAGATGCTGTGTTTCTAAAAATCCAAAAAGATGTATACAAGGTTGTCTATTTCTATTATCCAGTTGATCTGGTCAATTTTTAGTCCTCTTGTGATTGGACTGTCATTTTTATTTATTTTTTTCAACCTGTGTGTGGGTTTTTTGCTATTTCATGGGGTCAGAATCAGAAAATACAATTATTAGTAGAAACTCCCCGAAATCCCCGCTTCATGGGATCCTTTTCTTGTATGGTAGATGGTGGATGCTTGCTTTTCCTTTGCCTTTTCTTTGCACAGTTATTTCTACAATCGTGCTTATCTAAGTCTGTTGTAGGTGTTTCTTTCCCTGGTTGGATTTTGAGATTGCCCAAATGATGATTTCTTCTTTAAAATCTTTCTATGGTTGGGATGTCCTTTGGGTTTTGGTATTCTTTAATAGAGCAAATGAGGCAAATTACCCACTTGGGATAGGTGATAGAGTTTTTGACATGTAGGATAAAAATATAGTTTTCTACCCACTTTTGGCGTTCTTTTACCACAATACCCTTGAGGCTTTATATGCAAGCCTTTAATATGTATTTCTCTCTCTTGAAATTAAATACTCCCAATACATAACATACGTGAACACTCCCTTCTTTTTTGCTCTTCATTTTTCTCTCTCTTCTTCTTCTTCTTCTTCACAAAATATCAAGAAGTTATTTTTGTGGGCTTTCATCAACAAAATCGCACCAAAACATCGAATAACAAGGTAATGTTCTTCTCCTCCTAATTAGTTAACCTTGTTTAAATCATTCAAGACCAATATATTTGCAAAATATGTGAAGTGTTTTGTGAAAGGAAAAATATTCGCATTTATGAAACACAATGCACGATATCGTGTCATATATTAGACATGATATCGTGCCCTTTATTAGACACAATATATCATGTTGCATATTAGGCACGATATATCGTGCCCGCGTATATTAGACACGATATCGTCGCACCTAATATATAGGGCACGATATATCGTGCTAATATGCAAAGACGATATATCGTGTCTAATAAAGGGCACGATATCGTGCCTCAACGAAAAAGGGCACGATATATCGTGCCCCAAAGATAAAACATGCGCCTTTTATGTGTTCTTGAATTTATCAATATTTTTTTGTATATAGATGAACTCTCGCTATCTTGTTGTTCGATTTGGTGGTCATTGGGAAGGTTTAGAATATAAAAGTGGTGAAGAAGAAGTTGTACGTATTAAACCGGGCAAAATGAATTATAGTGAAATATTGGAGGAGGTTTATGGTGTTGTTGATGTTGATAGGGCGTATACGATTGTATAATGCATGCAATTGTAGATATTTCGAAACAAACTTGGGAAGTTAAAGTTGAAAAACGATGATGACATTGAAATCTGCGTTTGGGAACACCGAGTTACCGATTGTTTTTGTAACACCGAAAAGAAAAACGATGGGTGAGACTAGTTCGCATAATGTATTGGGAGGTCGATCTGAGCATAATCGAGTTGAGAACATTGAAGGTCAACAAGGTGTTGGTGGAAGTTTTATGCAACTAATGGCTAGTCGAGAATGATTTGTCGTGATCATTGGGCCTAATTACAACTACATGCAACTTCTTGGTTTTCAACAATACGGTTTACCGCAAATCAATCCATATAGTCATGCGCAAGAAGGCCTAGTGGAGAACCTTTTATGCATATGAACAATGTTCCAATTATTGATCATCCGCGTCCACTAGCACCTACGATTAATGTTCCAAATATCAATTGTTCGGGACTAGTATAAGGCCAAGCAATGAAGATGGCTATTATCCCGATATGGGTTGTGATAATACCGATGTTAATTGTGATAATACTGATGCTGATGTTGGTTGTGATAATAATGAAATTAATTATGGTGCAAACTACACCAAATGATTTTGGTGAGAACTACACTCAGCTGGGTGATGTTGGTGCGACGTTGAAGCTAATAATCAATTTGAAAATGACCAAAGAACGCGTCTTTGAATTTGAGGAATTTTGTGAGTGGAGACGTGACGGAGAGAAGTATTTCAAGAAAACCAAAACCAAGATGTAGCGATAATGAGGTGCTAACTTACATCCGATATCCATAGAGACAATATGGACGAAACAATAGTGCCCACAGACGAAGTTGTGTGATTCTTGGTACACTCTCGCACCTTTCGGTTCCTCCCGAGGGACCCCGCTAGGTTGGAAGCATCTGGTGGGACATTGCGCCAAGGAGCAACATACATGAGCAAAACTGAATTGGATATCGCACTAGGCATGTATCACCTTGAAAATCAAGTCGAGTATCGAGTTGAACGCTCGGATAAGACTCGTTTTCATGCAATATGCAAGTATGAACGATGCCCTTCTCGAATGCGTGCATATGGAAAGGATGGTATTTGGAGAGTAGGGAAGTTTGACAAGCACCATGGATGTGGGTTAAATTTGAATGACAATGCATCTAGGCGGGTGCATTCTAAAGTAGTAGGTGCGTATTTTGCATCTAGATTACTAGTGGAACATTCTGCGCTCGTGCCAAGAGATATGATAGCGGAGTTGGAATCGCGACATGGGCTTAAAATGAGTTATAATGTTGCGTTGAGTGCAAAACACCATGCCTTTGGGTTGATATATGGAGATAGCAACAAGTCATTCAATCTAATTCCGGATACTTACACATGTTGAATTTAACGAATCCCGGATCGGTAACTAGATGGAAGTCGGATAATTTTAATAGATGTAACTAAATGTTCTACCACAAGAGGTGCGAGACTTAGTATGCAACCCTCCAAATAACCCGAGACAAGCGGTCGTCCTGACAAAGTAGAGTTCATTCCGCTTGTTGAATCATCAAGTAATCGTTCACGTAAGAGTCAAATTTGTTCAAGGTGTGGGGTGTCTTTGGCCACAATTGCGTCAAATGCACTATGTCATTGCCGCTCGATGAGCACGATAGTGCCTCAAAGGTGACAAATGTCCTTCGAGACAAGTGCGTAATAAGAAGAAATGTGGAATATGCCGAGCAGATGATCATACCCGTAGAAAATGTCCGAGACGTCCGGATGATGAAAATTAGGCAAAAGTTTATTTCAAATGTAACACTATTTTCTAGAAAAACACACTAAGAGCTGAAACTCAGTAGTCTAAATGTGTTAATCATGTCAGTAGTGCCCTTTACCGTGCGATATATGGCACGATATATCGTGCCAAACATAGGACACGATATTACGTGCCAACTATATAGGCACGATATATAAATGACTTATATAGGGCACAATATATCGTACTTATATAGTTGGCACGATATATCGTGCCCTATATAGTTGGTACATAATATCGTGCCCTATGTTTGGCACGATATATTGTGCCCCTATATTTGCCACGATATATCGTGCCAACTATATAAGTCACGACATATCGTGGCAAATATAGGGGCACGATATATCATGCCAAACATAGGGCACGATATTACGTACCAACTATAATAGGGCATGATATCGTGCCAAACTATATAAGGCACGATATTACGTGCCCTATGATATAAGTGGCACGATATTATGCCCAATTGTAGTTTTGCTGTTCTGTTTTTGTTGATTTCTTATCTGCTAATTGTAACTCTTTTAATTTAAAGAATTCTTGTTTTTTTAAACAAAATGAATATTTAATTTAAATAACTCAAAATATTTAGAAGATATACAACAATATGTACTACAACTCCCAAGTACTACTATCGATCTTTGTCTTCGGTAAACTTGTTGTGCCATATTCTTCCTTATCTCTCGAATCGATCGCTCCACATACTTCCTATTAATCTTACGTGATACAACTAATGATGGAATGTATGGCAAATACACCACAATCGGTGGGGTCGTTCTGCGAAAAACAATCTTTCAGCTGCCTATGGACAAGTTCCCACTCGCGGCGGACAGGCTCCTTACCTAAGGCGGCGTAGTAGCCAGCGCGAATGAGTACACATGGGAGCATGCGACGGAGGGGACGTGTGCGCACGCCGATTGGCAAAACTATCATCGTGTATCGGGCACATACAGAGTCGTACATATGTACTTGTGGCTCTACGTAGATCCGAAACGCACACGACAAAATGGCCCGGCAAATTCACGATCATGTACACCTGGGTGAAAAAAAAATCAGTAAATAATCAAAAAATTTTGAATGAAAAAAATGAATAAACTAGCCAAAAAAATAATTAAATTCAAGTATACCACTGCAGATAAAGACTCCATGGACCAGGATTACCCCATCCTGGAGATCCGTGGCTGACAACCCCGACCAACTCATCCAGCTCTGTCCGGGAGGAATTTCCTCCATGGTCGCTGGTCATATATTGTGTCGCAGATCCGTACCATGCATACGACTCCATATGTGCCGTATGGAATCCTACACATTGAAAAATGTTTATAGGTTAACAAGTATCATTTATTAATTTTACAAGAAATGCGAGACACATAATAAATAAACTAACCGAAAATGTCGTAGATACAATCCTATAAGTTCCCACTTGATTCTCATGAGGCACAACCCCAAGAAACAGGGGATCGGTATCAGTAGTATGGACAGTATGCATTTATATGTCTTGTACGAAAATGAAAGAAATCGATATTAATCGATAAAATATTCATCAACTAAATAATGCAAAAGAAACTTACATCATTTTCCAACTCTATCTTTGGATCCGCCATTTCCTTAAAAATGATGGCCCCACAAGGTACATAAGCCCCACGTTCCTCCCGCGCAATTGGACCCTCAAATATTAAGACAATGGAATATAAGATGTTAATACTAAGATGATAAGACAAATGCAAAAATATTTACTTACTCTTCATTAGACTTTAAGAAGCGGGTAAACTCCTTCTCGGTCGGGGCTGGCTTGCGAGACCTAGGATCCCTGAATGGGCTGCGAATATGCCACGACGGCTGCCTATCCCGAACCTGGATCAAGGAAGTAGGCGGTGAGGGCAAATCGAGATGGCAATGGCCTCGGAATCGTGGATCGACACTCGTGGTCGTGGAGAATGTGATAACACGGGCATAATAGGAGTCGACAATGGCGGAAGAGAAGTCAACAATGCCGGATGAGGGAGGAGGAGTCGGCATGGCCGGAGGAGGAGGAGGAAGAGTCGTCACTACCGGAGGAGGGGGAGGAGTCGACATGGCCGGAGGAGGAGGAAGAGTCGTCACTACCGGAGGAGGGGGAGGAGTCGACATGGCCGGAGGAGGAGGAAGAGTCGTCACTACCGGAGGAGGGGGAGGAGTCGACCTGGCCGGAGGAGGAGGAGGATGAGGAAGAATCGTCACGCTTTGGGGAAGAGTCGATCTTTATGGGAGGAGGAGTCGATCTTTGCCGGAGGAGGTGTCGATGTGATGATCGGCTCGGATATCTCTGACGCCATGCACGAAGTCATCGTCTTGATCAAGGTATGGGAATAGACGCTAATCTCCTCCCGAACAAGGCGTCGTCCCAAGCGAGAACCTCCTCTCGAGATGACGATCTCTAACCGAGAAACGACATCATCGACTCGTGTCTCCAATCGAGCGAACCGCTCCTCGTGCGTCTCTCGAATCAAGCTAATCTCCCGCATAACACCCGCATCGGTGATATCATGTCGCAACTCACGATGGATCATCACGAGTATCTGGACGGATCGATGGATCATCGCGCATACTCGCTCGTGGGCAGATGGATCAACACGCGTGCATTTTCCTCGCCCGGTGATCGTCATATGTCCGCCATCTCTGTCCTAGGCCGCTCCGGCCTCAATCGTAGGAGTAGCAATGTCGGCCTGCAAACGGGTCTACCTCTCCCCCTCCCCGCCGCTGTCTGCCCTTGCCTGAAAGACCTACCTCTGCCCGCTGCCAATAGGGGTTGGGGTTGTCGAATCGACACTCCTCTCTGCCAATAGGGGGCTGGGGCTGATCGAATCAGATCGCACCTCTCTGCCGCTCCTGCCCCTCCCCAAAGACTGGGCTTAAAAACCTAAGTTCTCCTGGGATGAATCGAGAGGACCTAACAAAATAACTGGATCATCGACTCCCTCAATATATATCTGCTGAGCTCCTCCTCGGTCGGATCCAATATCTCATGACACACTAAAGCCTCAGAAATAATATAAATTAATTAATAAAAAATAAATTAATTATTAAATAAATAAATAAGTAAACAATGTTAATACATACCGTGTCAAAGAAAAAATCATGTCATGTTAATAGCGGTCTTCGAAAACCTCCAACGAAGGCACCTAGGCAACCCGGGTGTTGGATACTGAAGTCACCCGGGCATTACCCAGGCGAGGTATCGCCTCGAATGCCCAAATCTGTGAGAACATTGATAAGTATGAAAAATAAGATTTTTTAAATATTTAAAAAACTAAGTACAAATATAAATAAAATAAAAACATATACGTACCAGCAAGACATAAGTGGCCCCATAAAAATGATAAGAAGGTGGCCGATATCTAGGTGAACGTCATTAGTATATCGGCCAGGTGGCGGAACATCATGCAGTGTCGAATATAATGCATCAATATCCAAAGGAGTATTTCCCCCGAGAACGTCTCCCACAGCAGGCATCGCCTCGATCAAAAACCACAGCCAACGGTCCACTGCGGTCTGTCGGCCATCGAAACACAGTATCATGTAAAAGGCAAATAACACCTTCGCCACCTTCAGGGCATCGTCTGGTGAGTCACGGAAGGTGCCAACAAAGAAATAAATCGCGTAAATGCGCGGCGGTAACTCGATCACTCCTAGGCCAATACCGCCATATATACCGGTCTCGGTACCTCAAAATCACCGTTAGGGTCAAATGTGGACCCCAAAATCGCAATCCCGATATCATAGCAAAATCACGCCGAGAGAATCGATAGTACGCTCTCGACATGGAACCAACACTTCGCCCGGAGCGTCCCGCACACGCACCTCCATCGCAACTAATGCATGCGAAGCCGCATTACAACTGCTCCGTCATACCCAAAATCCATAAAATATCCGAAAGCCGATTGCCTAAACCGACTATATAAATCATCACGATCTCCCGCAACTCATCTCTCGATGGTCCAATAATATTCGATCGAATGTATCCCGCGATGTGGGCCCTCTCGATGATATGAGGTCTCTTCCATTGTGGACCGACCTACAACAATCAATAAATTTCAATTTGTTAAGATGAATTGTTGAAAAATTGCAGAAAATTTTCAATTTAAACCCCCTCGACACGATATCGTGCCGCGTCGTCTTCAACCTCATATCGCGCCAACCGAAAAAATCACCGCCATTTTCGACAATACTAGTCCCAAAACACAACACAAAACTTCATATGGAACAACTAAGCCCGATTATTGGCATTATCAAAGTATAAATTTACAACAAACTAAACCCTAATTCATGAAATGCACTATGTATTTATGGATTTCGAACATTTAAGGGCGCGACGCGATATAAGTATGAGAAATTACCTGTTCATGAGCAGGAGGAGGAGGGTACGGAGGCGCGGAGACGGCGTCATTGCGAGAGACAATGGCGTCGATGGCGGAGACGGCGTTAGCGGCAGCGGGTCGGACGACGGCACGAGTGATTCCATTTGGTGTTTTTTCTTTTGTCACGATATTAGGCACGATTTGTAGTGTTGGGTTTTCTTCTTGTAAAAACCTTTGCTTTTGGCTTGCACGATTTGTGTTGTTTCTTTTGCTTAGGGTTTTTCTTTTGCTTTTCTTTTTGTACAATTTTATCTTGGAGTGTGTGTGTATATGTAGACCGTATATACGGTATAAATGTGACATCAATTTCAAAATTCAAAAAAAACCAACAACTTAAAGAAGGGGTAATTTGGCCAATTTGGGTAGAAATGAGTTTTGTTATCTTAGTGGATAGAAAAGAGTACCCACTATCCATAGTGGATACTTTAAAAATTTTCCCTCTTTAATATCTGTATTTGTTTCCAACCCATGTTGGATCTTATAATGTTTCATTTACAAGAGAATCCCCTCAATTTTTTTAATCTAAATCTTATGGGATAACCCTTTCATGGATGGCTTCTTCAAGGTTTTAATGTTGTTTGGTCTTTCGACCGACCACTTATAACCTTGTTTTTTTAAAGCTTTTATGGGCACTATTGGAACTCCTGGTCTTTCGATTAGGTTGGCTCTCTTTGTCTCCCACAAAGCCTCTTTCATTTTAAAATTTAGAAGCAACGTGGTGGTTATCTATGAAATGTTCACCTTTCTGATGGGCCTTCAATCTTCTTGATCCAAATCGGGAAGGATGCATAAATTCAAGATTCTTTTCGAGTTTTCATGGGTATGCCCCATCTCCAAATTGTAGATTTTTGTGTACGATCTCTCGCCACCCTTTTTTCGAGTTTCACCGAGAGCCTAGGTCGGGACAACCTTCTCTCACCTGAATACTTGATTAATTGGTTGGAGTTCTTTTTCTTTGTTTGTAGTTAACCTCTCATTGAGGTTTTGCTAGGATTTTTGCCTCTCACCTCCTCTTGCATCACCTTTGGAACTGTTGGTATTCTTGGCGTTAATGGGCCATCCATTGTACATCTACCATCAAAACCGTGCCCCTTTTAATTTGTAATTTTTTACATCCTTTAAATGAAAATTTCACATTTTCATCAAAAAAAAAAAAAAAAAAAGGAATAGTAGCACGTTGAGACTACTTTGGATTGAACTAGTTTTAGGACTTTATTTAAGTATTTGCATAGGGGATTGTTGTCACCTTATTTTATATTATTTATCCTTATTTTATTTTGTAAATTAAGACTCTGTTGTATTATATGTAATAAACCTTTAGGCATGTATCTTGGATTTATGGATTTCGTCAAGTTATATATTTCGATTATTATAGGTTTGATTAATTATTCTTGTGGAGCCTAAGTTGGTATAAATCCGAGGATGTACACGATAATTGGTATTTTGTGATTAGTTTGGTTTATTGAATTTGGGGCGTTCTGAGATATGGTATCAGAGCTTAGGTGTAAAAGGAACTACACCTGAGCTAACTCATGATAAGATTCTCTGCGTGTGGACTAGATTACTACTATGGGATTATCTTAAAAACCGAGATTTAATTTCAAATTTGGATAATTGGGTTGGTTTAGAATGAATTATTAAGTGTATTTGATTGCCTAGTGGTGTAAGAATCACTTGGACTTGAATTGGATTATCAATGAATTCCTTGGGTACCCGGAGAAGGATGATGATGACAAATGTTTAGGCCTAGATGGATATATGAGTTTGTCTTTCGGGCTCCTAGTGTCGATGGGTTGATATTTTGGATACCTTAATATGGTTCTTATGCATAATCACTCTATAGTGTCGATGTTGTTGATATTTTGGATACCTTAATATATATGGTTCTTATGCATAATCAATCTATATGACTATTCCCCTCAAAAAAAAAAAAAAAAATCTATATGACTATTTGACGCTGACCTAGGTAGACATAACTTCATGTCGAGAGTGTGTCTCTCTCATTTTCTTGTTGAACGTTGTTATTAATTATTTTATCATTTTAGCTAGGGATGTCAATGGGTCGGTGCAGGTCGGGTCCGCCGGGACCCGAGACCCGACCGTCAAGAAAATACAATACCCATACCATACCCGCCCCGCCTCATCTTGGCACATACCCGCCCGACCCATACCCGTGTCTTGCGGGTAAGACCCGTTAGACCCATTAGACCCGCCAACTTCATATATTTGGCCAATTTTTTACGATTTTTACTCAAAATAGTGCACTCAAAATTTATGTTATTTATATAATTTTGTAGATATTATATAAATTATGAAATAAACACCAACATATATAAATCAAGAGTTCTTGAACAAGAATAATACAATATATTCATTCTATATAAAAAATAAAAAAATAAAATAAAAATTATATGGGTCGGGTCCTGCCATACCCGTTACCCGACCCATACCCGCCCGGGTCTAAAACTCAATACCCGTTACCCGCCCCATACCCATTTATTGGACCCATACCCGCCCCAAATGAGGCGGGTCTGGTTCGGGTCCGGGTCTTACCCGGACCCATTGCCATCCCTAATTTTAGCCTATGAATGTGGCCTGAGGTGTCTAAGTTATGAGACCTCATAAGGTAAAATAACTATTGAAGTACACTTTAATGCTATTATATAATGCAATGAGGTGTGGATTATCGATTGGACATGATTTAAACATGTTATAGATGGAACCAGATTGACAAAATTTATTTCGGGAACAGTATCGCTATTTGAATACCATATTCGGCCTGTGTATCATTGATTATGGAGATGATACATATGTTTGATAATGAGGTATGAACACACTCTTTTGAACAATCATTACTTGAGTTTATTATATTATCAAACCAATTAAAGGAGTTTAGTTTTGCAATTGATTTTGAGTTTGATATTATTCTGGAAAAATAAATAGATTAGTTGTTCCACCAATAGACGCACGTGGGTTGTCATATAAGAAAAGTGAAATTATGTGTACCTAGACGACTAATGGTTGAATCATTTTAGGTATTTTAAATTTGAGCATTTTTCAACAGACTAATTCATGATTCTTCAAGTTTTGAGATTTAAATGGGTTTAATAGAATAGATCTTAATGACTAACAGGAAATGGTTTCTTAAGAAGGTAAAGAGATATTGACAGAATAGGGTGATTGACAATTAGGTTTTAATCTCTTCATGATTAATCAGTTTCTAGTCGATAACTAGATTATGTATTTTGGTGCTTTTAAAGTGTTAAATGGGAAACTTACCTTACTAGTAAACAGGAAATTTAGAACAAAATTTGGGTTAATCATTCTCGATTTCCGAGAATTCTGTATGTACATTGATGAGACGACTTTAATGCTAACTATTGAGGTGATAATTATTACATTGTTTTATTATTCTCAATTGATGTTGTAAATAGGTAAAACCCTTCATAATGCTATGGTGACTTATTAGTTACTGTTGGCGTGCGTTTTGGTCAACAAGTAGAAATATGTAAAAGGTTTAACACGTGGAAATGAAAACGTGCGTAACGTATCTTTATTTCGCTAATTATGCCTTTCTTTGTATTTTGCCAGGCCGGAATATTGGGGTCGGTCTTTTTATGATTTGTTACCATCTGTCCCCTTTCTTTCCTCCTTTTCGGACTTTTTATACCCCTTTTGAGTAAGTGGGTTTACAATAGTCATCTTTGCACTAACTATTCATTAATTAATAAAATAGCTAAAAAATCGACACATGTCCCTCTATAGTTGTGCTGTCGGCCAAAACTTGCCACTTGTCGACTTCTCTCCATAATTCTCGACATGTGGCGATTCACGATACCAATAAAGTGTCAAGCATGGGCATGTGTTTATTTTTACGAAGTATCGTCGCGCGTGCGTTTCATTTCAAAACTTGGGCTCGGGGCTCGGGGCTCCTTGAGCGCGTTGAGGTTGGGCTCGGTGAGCGGGCGAGCCTAATTAAATGACGTGTTGTCGTACATCTTTCTTTGATGTCACCCGTAGGTCATCTATTCGAATCGAGGAGGAAAGAAAGGGGACGGATGGTAACAAATCATAAAAAAGACCGACCCCAATATTCCGGCTCGGCAAAATACAAAGAAAGGCATAATTAGCCGAAATAAAGATACGTTTCGCACGTTTTCATTTCCACGTGTTAAACCTTTTACATATTTCTACTTGTTGACCAAAACGCACGCCAACAAATTGGCGCTAGAAGGAGGGCACCGTATTGGTCGATCCGAGTTCGATCAAAAAGTAAGTGAAACAAAAACAAGGAAAAATTTGATACTGAACCTTTTGATAAGGGAAGAAAATGAGTCAACAATCGAGAAATGCCCGTTTGACTGAAGAGCAACATTTGAACAACCAACCTGGCCAAACTACGAATGGCCACAATATGCTCCAAACGCGAGCGGAGTACTACTTTATTCCCTTTCGCTCAGTTAATCGCCAACCCAACCTTTGTACAACAAATGAACCAACTTATATCGCAAACTCTCGCCACCACGAACTCTCAAGCACCTCCTCCACTCCTTGCAAATACTAACCCACTCAACCCACAACTAAATGTTAACATTAATCCTCAAATTCCCGGATTTCCTCGCCACGAAGCCCAAGAAGCCAGTTCGGGTAATGAACAACATGTCCGTCATGACAGAAGGCGGCAAAGAGAAAATGAGGAGGAGCAAAGTCGTATAGCAGAGTCATTTCCAGAGCAAACACGACATCGTCGTGCCCACTCAGTGTTCGCCGGACGACTGGGAGTTGATCCCTTTCACCCGGCTCAATCGATAAGTTCCGGCTCGGGTTTCGGATGAGCGGGAACAACTCGGATCGATCGGTCCAAGGCCCTAGCTTATGGCAAGAACGGATGCGAGAAATACACCGCCTACGCGTCGTGCGAACGAATTGGAAGGCGGTCCGGATGGCAAACAGTCTCGAAGACCACCCCAAGTATGGAGCCCGGCCCGTTTGTTCCGTCGCCATTTTCTCCTGGAATCTGGCGATCCTTCTACCGCCAAAGTTGAAAATCCCCGGTGTCGGCCTCTATAATGGGGAAACCGACCCGACCACTCATGTTCACAAGTACTTAGCATGGATGGAACTATACGATCCAAGCGATGCCATCCTCTGCGGGGCCTTTCCCACGACTTTGGGCGGCCGAGCCCACTGGTTGGTTTAGGACCTGCCGCAGGGATCCATTCAAGCATGGGAGATCTAGCCTCCGCCTTTACGACACATTTCTTAACGTCCAAAGTCCGAGCCGCGCCTAAAGACTCCTCGTAAACATCAAATAAGGGAAAGACGAGCCCCTGAAGAGTTATATTTCTCGGTTTAATAAACAAGTTCGAGAGATGGAACCGGTGTCGATGACGCCATTTTGATCGTTGCCATGGCCGGATTAGCCCCGAGACTTGGTTCAATTACTCCATCCATGAATCGGGGCGACCTCGTATCAAGAATTTCTAATCAGCGGAACGCCATATTTGTGCGGAAGAAGCCATGGCAAGTAACCGCCCGAGCACCGACAAGGGAACGTAAGAAAGGACGGAAGGAAAGAACCAGTGGTTGGGCGGGTCGGGTTTCCGGCCATTCTCGAAAACCCGACCACCGGTTTAGAGCTCGCCAAGAGGCGAGAGCCGAAGTCGCCGCGCTAAGGAGTACTTTGACCCACACTCCGTCGGCCATATGGAGTGAAGTCTGAGTCTGAATTTGTTGCCTCCGGCTCGGCCTCGAAAATTGAGCCATCAAAATTAGATTCGCGTCGATTCTGCGCCTATCACAAATCGATAGGTCACGATCTTGACGAGTGCCAAGACCTAATTAGGAAATTATGCGGGTTGTTCGGCGGGCGGCCTTAAAAGATACGTTCATGAGCTACCACCCCCACCGCGGCTCAGCGTCAACCAACCCGAGCGCGTAATCAACCCGCTCTCTCTGCCGCCACCCCAGGTGAAAACCAGGGAGAGAAATCCTCATGATGTCAAGTGTCGATCGGATCAATACCAACACAATGGAGGATAGACGCTCCAACAGAAAAGAAAAGCCGATGTTAGGCAAGGCAACCAATGCCGAAAGACAAGTTCGGGTTGCGAGATCAAGGAAGGCCAACCCACCGCCACTTTGCGTTCTCGGAAGCGGATGCCGACCAGGTGGTCCATCCTCATTCGACCCTCGGTCATCATTTGCACCGATTTTGGGTATTCCGTTCATAGAATTTTAATTGATACCGGAAGCTATTAAATCGATCATTTATGTCCGAGCATTTCGAAGATTAAACGTGGATGATAGTTATATCCGTCCATGTAACGATAGCATTCTGGGGTTTGGAGGAGGAAGGATAGTCCCACTCGGAGAAGTTGATTTGCCCATCCAAATGGGACAAGGTTTGCATAAACGGTATCATCATGACTACATTCAAAATAATCAATGCCGATTGAGTACAATGCTATCATTGGGAGGCCATTGCTTTATCATATAAAAGCAGCCGTTTCAATATATCATTTTTGTATAAAATTCCCAACATCTGATGGCGAAGCTATACATAAAGGGAATCAAAGGGAGTCACGAGAGTGCTCTCTTAAACTCCGACCGGTGGAGATTAACGTGGCAGAACAAGGGCAAACCAAGAGAATCACACGAGATAATCCCTTGCCCGAAGAGGAGTCCGAGCAGAAAGGGGTGATCGTTCAGGAGGATAATCCAAGTCGTCGGCCTGGGAAGGAGCCAATGATGGAAGAAGGCGAGCCGGCAATCGAAACCGAGCCGGCCGCTGAAGACGAATTGCCCCTGCAAATCAAGGAGGGGCAAAGCAAGAAAAGAAAACGAGCGGAACCAGAAAACAGGTTGATACAATCAATGTCGGTAGGCCAAGCGGGCGCCAACTACGTATTGGTCATGATCTTCCCGAACCATATCGGCGAGTTGGTCGAATTTTTTGGGAAATAATCTTGACGTCTTCGCATGGACTCATGCAGACATGCCCGGAATTGACCCCAAGTATGCGTGCCACCGCCTCAATATTGATCTAACGTTCCGCCCAGTCATCCAGAAAAGGCGCAAACTCGGCCCTGATAGACAGCAAAGACTTTTCGAAATCGAGGTTAACAAACTACTAGACAATCGCCATCCGGAAGCCCTCTATCCTCGATGGGTCGCAATCCTTTTTTGGTAAAGAAAAGCAATGGCCGATGGCGCTATGCGTGGATTTTACCGACCTCAACAAAGCATGCCCTAAGGACGGTTATCCATTGCCAAATATCGATTACATGGTAGATGCCACGGCGGAGACACGATGAGCTTCATGGATGCATACTCGGGTTACAACCAAATACGGATGCACCCGGAAGATGAAGAAAATACCTCATTTTTCTCTGCTCGGGAATTCACCGTTACAAGATGATGCCTTTCGGATTGAAGAATCTTTGTGCGACCTATCAAAGGTTAGTAAATAAGATGTTTGAGAAAATGATAGGTCACACTATGGAAGTCTATGTAGATGACATGCTAGTAAAATCATTTGTACATGTCCGATCATCTAAACGATCTTAATAAAATGTTTCTTTGTTTTGAGAGAGTACAAGATGATGTTAAACCCGAGAAAGTGCACATTTGGGGTCGGCTCGGGTAAATTTTTGGGATATATGGTCAGCCAAAGGGGAATCGAAACTAACCTGACAAAATAAAAGCCATCACCGACCTAGAATCCCCAAACTCGTGAAAAAGGTACAAAGCCTAACAGCCGATTGGCCGCCCTTAACCGATTTGTTTCTCGGTCCACGACAAGTGCAAACCTTTCTTTGAAATTATAAAGAAGAGCAAAAATTTCGAGTGGACCGAGCAAGCACAAAGTTGCCTTTGAATCCCTCAAACAACATCTATCTTCAATCCCTATATTACAAAAACCGACCCAAGGAGGACTTGTATTTGTACTTGGCGGTATCCGAATACGCCATCACTCGGTGTTAATCGGGCTAGATGGCTCTATTCAACATCCGATTTATTACACCAGCCAAGCGCTACATGATGCCGAGCTCCGATACCCACCAATGGAAAAGTCGGCTTATTCATTAATTACCGCGGCACGGAAACTCCGTCCATATTTCTTAGAACACAAGATTATAGTATTGACGAACTATCCGTTGAAACAAGTGTTACACCGACTGATACTTACGGTCGGATGATTAAGTGGGTCATTTGTCGAACTTAGCCAATTTGACATTATATACGAACCACGTCTTCGATAAAAGGGCGAGGCTTTAGCCGATTTTGTGGCGAATTCACGTCTTCCATACAATTGGAGGTCAAGGAAGACCAAGAATGGAAATTATTTGTCGACGGCTCTTCCTTCTGCCGCAGTCGGCGGCGGAATCGTGATAATCGATCCAAATGAAAAATGCTCTTTGCTCGGCCGTCGCGATTTGATTCCCGCAACGAACAACGGCCCAGTATGAGGCGCTTCTAGCGAGCTTAGATATGGCAGCCTCTATGGGCACAGAAACAACTATTGGTGCACGTGACTCTCGGTTGGTCGTTCATCAAATCAACGGCGAGTCGACGAAAGAGCAAAAATTGCACAATATTTGGATTTGGTCAAGAAGAGATTATCACACTTTAAAACAAAAAGTCTTACATGTGCCCCAAGCCGAGAACATGCAAGCGGATGCCTTAGCTCGGCTCGGCTCGATCCAGGGGCGGATGCCATCACGGATGTCACAACATCACGCTGCTTTATTCTGCCCCCGTCACTCGGTGCAAAGAAAATATATACAAAAACCGTCGAGCAGACTTGGATGACCCCAATCATCCAATATTTAGAGAAAGGAGTTCAACTCGAAAACAAAAATGAGGCCCGAACGCTACGAACTCAAGCGGCTCGGTTTACACTAGTAGACGGCATCCTATACAAACGAGGGTACTCCATCCCACTTCTACGCCTTTCCGAGACAGGATCATGCAGATTATGCACTTCGAGAGGTTCGTGAGGAATATGCGGCAACCACGCTGGGGCCAAACGTTGGCCTATAAATTAATACGGCAAGGATACTACACGCCATCCCGAGAAAGGATGCAACCGACTCGTCAAAAGATGTGAGAGGTGCGGAGATTTGCACCACAGTCGATATCATCCTGAATGCGAGCTTACTTCCGTATTTAGCCCATGGCGTTTGCCAAATGGGGAATGGACCTCATCGGACCATTACCCATTGGCAAAGGGGCGTCAAGTATGCCATTGTGGCGGTGGATTATTTCACAAAATGGGCGGCGGAGCCTGCCGCAAAAATAGATGAAGAAAAGGTTGTGAGCTTTGTATGGAAATCTATCATCTGTAGATTTGGGATACCACATTCGATTGTTACAAACAATGGGAAAACATTCGACAACCGAAGGTTCAAAATTTTGTGAAGGTTTCCGCATAAAAACCATTTCTCAACTCCATACCACCCCCGAACGGACAAGTTGAGGCCGTTAATAAAATACTCAAGTATACCCCTGAAGGCGAGATTGGAGGAGTCTAAAGGCAATTGGCGGAGGAACTACCTGCGTACTATGGTCATACTGAACACACACATCGAAAGGCACCGGAGAAACACCTTTTTCTTTAGCTTATGGAGCCGGCGGTGATTCTGTCGAGATTGGAGCCCCTACCTTGAGAATTGCAAATTTTGAAGAAAGGCGTAATGAGGCCGCTCAAGAGCCGAACTAGACACCTCGAAGAAAAAAAGGTGCGATCTTGAGATGAAAAATGCGATGTATAAACAAAGGAGTGAAAGGTACTACAATTCGAAAGTAAAAGAAAGAAGATTTCGGTCGGCGATCTTGTATTGAAAAAGATAACGGGCATTCAACCGAGCCCATTGAAGCCAACACAGGAGGGCCCGTTTCGGATCAGCCACGTCTTATCCGGTGGGGCATACCGGTTAGAATATTTGAGTGGAGAAAAATTTACGCATCCATGGAATGTAGCATACGAAGCGGTATTATCAATAAAGATCTCGATCTACAATCCGGATAGGATTCCAAAGAATTGTTCCTTCATCTGGGTATTTCGTGAGCTCTTTAAAGGAAAACGAAGTTTTTACTCACCACGAATAAAGACTCGGTTACGCACCAAGCACCAAAATCAAGACTCGCTACGCATCGAGCACAAAATAAAGACTTGGTTACGCACAAGCACCAAAATCAAGACTCGCTCACGCACCGAGCACAAAATCAAGACTCGACTACGCCGCAGGCACAAAATAAAGACTTGTTACGCACTGCACTAAAATCAAGACTTGGTTACGCACCGAGCACCGAAATAAAGACTTGGTTATGCACCAAGCATAAAGTGAAGACTTGGCCACGTACGAAGTACAAAATAAGGACTCGATTATCGCCGAGCACAATAAAGACTCGGTTCATAAACAAAATTTCGAAACAAAATAAAGGACAGTTTATATCCCCGAGTGCAAGAATCGATTAAGGCGGCGGACCCCTCACTCGGAAATCTGAAACCGAGCCCCGTCTTGGGAAAATAAGAGGAAAAAGAAGGCAGACAACAATCTTACAAAAGGAAAGAGCCGAGCATCCACAAAAAGCTTGAAATACATACACAGAAAGGAAAATAACAATTCATTTCTACTTCAAAAATAATTACATAGGGGAGGCCGGAGCCCATTGCATCTCGAGGCACGTGAAGCCAAATTACCTACCTAGAGTACATATAAAAGCATCAAGACCGCGGGGGGCGGAATTTCGACGGCACCGGGAAGCAACTTCTTCCACGTCCGGAGGAGGAGAGCCCTGCGCATTAGAAGCCTCGGCAAATTTCGGCCGAAGGGTATCGAGATCGGCCTCCCGGAGGGCGAGTCTTCCTCAAGGCGAGCAACAATGCGCCGCCTTAAGTAAATCAAGAATTTCTTGGAGGTCGGTCGCATGGCCACAAAGTTAACATGAATGCATACTCCTCGGAGTTTTTGTAAGCTTTAATGGCCTCTCTACAAACTTCCTCGGTTCTTGGCGGGCGGCCTCTTCACCTCCTGCGTACATCGGCTAGACGCCTCTCCATTTCCTCAGCTCGGGCAGTGGCAGCACGTTCCAGTTCAGCGACCTTAACCCTGAGCTCTTCTTCAGCCTTACGGGCCCGATCTCGCTCTGCCTCGGCCCTCGCAGCAGCCTCTCTCTCTCAAAATTGGCCCGAGCTGTGGCCTCGTCCGTTTGAGTCTTAAGAGATTCTTGTACCCCTTGAAGGGTAGCATAGGCTTCCTGCGATCCCGTGCCGTCTTTCCAGTCGGCATATTTTTTCTCTAGCTCGCGAGTCCCCCAACCGCATGCCATAAAAGCCCAATCATCCGCCCGAGACATGGCCATGGCATCTTGAATCTTTCTTGAAGCTTGTCTACGGCGAGTTGCTCGATGCCTTTTGTCCAGGCACGAGCTGGGACAGTCATTGCGGCCCGACCTGCCTCTGGTAAGACCCTTGATTGCTCCTCTGTCGGCGTGGCACATCGAACGAATTCCACAAACCACCGAGGGCGTAGTCCGACCATTCTCTCGCAATATTCATCTCTTGCTTGGTTTGGAGGAATGAAATGACCTTCCTGCCGAGGTCATCCGAAAAGTTCGCGGACCTTCATTTTCTCGAGTTCATTCGGGATGTTCGGGCGCCGCTCGACCAACCCTTTCGATCGACCGTGCTCCTCCATCACAATTCCTCCTCTTCTCCTTTGAAGAGAGAGGCCGCACCTCGGCACTCCATCGATGGGGCGTTTACCGGCCGGATATCTTCTCTCCGAGCCGCCTCCACGTCCGCGGGTTGACCGCGGCCACCCGAGCTCGCCGTCTTTGTGTTCCTCACATCTAACGAAGACGTGCACGCAAATCCAAGCCACGCCCGCATAAAGCGACCACCAATTAGAAGAAAGATCAAAAGAAAACAAAAAGACAATTCAAAAGGAAATGTAAAAATACGGTGTTTACCTCGAACGGCGATCGCACTCGGCGGCTCAGGGAGTAATGGTCGCCTACGGGCGCAGATGATCTACCCACGGGACTAGTCACGGGAGGTGGCGCGGCTCGCTCGATTCTCGCCGGCTGCCCGGAGAATGGGGCCGTCTTTCTTCATTAACGAGAGGATTCTGTTGAGACCCTCTCTCGACCTCCACATCCCGCACGGCCGCCTCGTCTCGAGCCACCCCTCGGCCGGGGTCGGCGGGTAGAGCGAGGCCTCAAACCAGTGCGGCCAAGTTGGCCTCGGTGGCCAACCTCTCAATCCGCCCGTCCATGATTCCCGGGCCTGGATGTTCTCCACCTTCGAATAAAAGTGGGCGACAGAGCCCCTTTGATGCCCGTTCTCTACAAAGGTAAAAAGACACAAGTCACTCACAAAAAGAAACGATGGCAAAAGCGAGAGAAAGGAAAAGAGACAAGACTTACTATAACCAAAAACAAAATCAAGGAGGATAAAGGGCAGTCTCCTTCCTTCGTTCTCCACGCGAGATTGCCACTCGCCGCTCACCCAGCCATTTTTCTTTCCATCCTTCAACGATGAAGGAAGACCTTCCACTAAGCTATCCGGATACCCCAATCGGGTTTGTACATAATACCATCCGGACGGTGACCTTTTGATGAAGGAGTCGCTCGCCGGACAAAGAGTTCATTCATCTCTTTGAACTTAGGGCGAGGTACTTCTCTGGTGGAACATCACCACGAGGCCAATAATCCTACCCCACGTAATAGGATGCACTTGGGTTGGATGTATACCCCACTTGCAAAGCCACCGCGTGAGAAAAACCGGCAGGCGAAACCGCATCCGAATAGAAGGTCAAGCGGTATGTATACCCACGCAACCCGCGGGCGGATCTTGGGGACCTCAGTGCCATCCGGTACCCAGAAATGGATACCACTTGGAATACGATACCTTCGCTGGAGCTCTCCCATCTCTCGGAGCATCAGCATGCTCGGGATATCGTTTATATCACTCGGCGTCCACCGAGGCTCGACACGGAGACGAGGGCCTCCTCCGGGCCGGCCGTCGCCATTACGGTGGCCTATAGGCACTAGCGGCCTCTCCCGGCCTCGAATCGCCCGGATGGTTCATCTACTCGCTCTCGTCGTCACGCTCCGGCTCGATGGGTTCATGTCTTCTTCCTCTTCTGCCGGGATCTTGTCTAGAATCAACGCTTTGCGAGTCTTCGTCGGGACTTGCTTGTGCCGATCCGGGGTTGATACACCGTTCCTTCCCTAAAGACGGTCAGTGTCGGATTGAAGATAGTATGAGTCCGCCCCAAAGATGTTCCGCCGTGGAGAATCCGGAGAAGATATCAATAACGCTCGGACTACGAGGCGGTGATGGCCGTCTTTGGTGAGAAAGAAACGAGAAGGTTCGAGGGAGGGTCTTCGATTTCAACCTCAACACTATAACTACGACTCCTACTATCCTCAAAAGAAGACATTTATAGGTAAAGGGAGAGTATTTTGAAAAATACCTAAGTTTGAAGTCTCTCGAACTTGGAAAGCCGACTCGAAACTTCTGCTCGGTTCTAGTTGCTTTAGCTCAAAGGTCAATGGTTGCGAAAATGAATGATGAAGGGAAACGCGAGTATTTATAGATAGGGTTCCTCGAAAGACGCAACGATTATTCGAAAAGACGCGCTTTTAAAAACTCAAAAAACCGTCAAACATGTCAAAAAATGTCGCGTCCCCACGCCCGTGAATCGAGCGTGCCTTTTTCGGTTCCCGCGCAAGATTGGTCCAAACACAAGATGCCACGTGTCTCATTATGGCAACCCAATTAATGCGCCGTTTCAAGCATTAATTGCTACGCGACAGTGTCGAGAAAAGAACTAAAACCTTGGAGAAATCCGTTTTCCCATTAAAAGTTCATCATTAGCATTAAAGTTTAACTCCGATCTCGAGAGATTCTTCTCTCGGAATCAAACTTGGGGGCCTACGGGTGACGTCAAAGAAAGATGTACGACAACACGTCATCGATCGACACATATTCGAATAGATGACCTACGGGTGACGTCAAAGAAAAAGATGTACGACAACACGTCACGAATTAGGCTCGCCCGCTCACCGAGCCCAACGACTCACGAGCCCAACCTCAACGCGACTCTGAGCCCCGAGCCCCGAGCCCCGAGCCCAAGTTTGAAATGAAACGCACGCGCGATGAACCGTAAAAATAAACACATGCCCATGCTTGACACTTTATTGGTATCGAATCGCCACATGTCGAGAAATTATGGAGAGAAGTCGACAAGTGGCAAGTTTTGGTGACAAGCACAACTATAGAGGACATGTGTCGTTTTTTAGCTATTTTATTAATTAATGAATAGTTAGTGCAAAGATGACTATTGTAAACCCACTTACTCAAAAGGGGTATAAAAAGTCGAAAAGGAGGAAAGAAAAGGGACGATGGTAACAAATCATAAAAAGACCGACCCCAATATTCCGCTCGGCAAAATACAAAGAAAGGCATAATTAGCCAGAAATAAAGATACGTTACGACGCGTTTTCATTTCCACGTGTTAAACCTTTTACATATTTCTACTTGTTGACCAAAACGCACGTCAACATTACCTACTAGTAGTTAAGAAATGGACAGATTACTCTGAATATATCGACTTTTGAACTCGAATCATTTAGTTAAGGTTGAACTTAATGCTTGAAATATTGATGTTAACATTTAGGGGAACCATTGATGGACTTGCTTTTGAGATTTTAAGCAGAAACTGATAGTAGACATAATCTCTTATCTCGTGGTTGAATAGAGTGATCAAAGGGACAAAGTGCACAACTTGTTGATGGACTTGCATGATAGTTTGATTGGGATGCTTGACAACTATGCATCAGTTGCGATACTTTTGAAGACATGAGTGATGGACGGTCTTTCTTTGTACTTTGGGAGTATGGTTTATTTGATAGATTATAAAAATATTTATATTGTTAGCATTTATATTAGAGTTTAAGAAATTATGTTGCTTTCCAGATTAAAACGTATATGTCCCTTAACTTTTAAAAATTTCATTTTTGTCTCATTTTAAAATAATTGCTTTTAAGGCTTTTAGGGGTCCAATTGTCATGAAATTTGAACCTTGGGTTCAAAATATCATAAAGTTTTAGTTAAATTAGTATTTCCAGGTACATGGACTGTATAAGTCCTGGAAATTTCATTTGGGTCCTCAAGTTTAATATTTTACAATTTAGTCCCTTAATTTTTATAAAATTACTTTCCAAGCTCTAAACACTTGGGTTTTTGGAATACTATTAAAATATGTTATTTCCAGTCCCTTAATAGTTAAAATTTCAAATTTTAAAATAGGGGTTTGGTACAGTTTCGAAAATTGAAATTTAGCCCTTAAACTTCTAAAATTTTACAATCTAGTCATTGGGCTTTTAAGGATTGATTATATTTATCTAAAAAAATTTAAAACTTTATTAAAATTTCCAAACATCATTTTTGAACCCGAGTACGGTCCCAAAATTCAAAACTTACAGAGGAGTCCCTTAAATTTTATTTTCTTGCAATTAAGTCAACCAATTTGCCATTTTTGTATTTTTAAGTCAAAAATTCAATTTTAATCGATTATGCTCGACTTGTCCAGGTTATTAGTCATATAAAACATGGATTCAAGGATCATAAACATGCATGTCCATTTCATATAATAATTCATCAAATACATCATTAAAGTGTACATGCATGCACCTAAATTTCAATAAATAATATTTTTGAGCAACACTTGAGAATTTTAACAACTTGATCATGAAATAAACATGCAATACATAATATACATATATCTCAAGTGCTCATGAATAAAATACTACATGCATTTAAGGAAAACACCTAGAAGTTGAAATGATTTTTCCACCCACCTTAAAATTGGATAGTTGTGAAATAAAAGGTTAAATTTCACAACTTGATTCAAACTCACTTAGATCCGCCTAAGTCAAAAAAAAATACACTTACCTTGTGTAGTAGGTAAAATGTGACTAATAATGACTTCAAAATGAAAAATGTTGGTCACCCACAAGTGCAACTCTCAAGGTCAGCCCCTAAAACTCCAAAATAAAGATGGAGTATCAAAATTTGGAAAATAGAAGGAGAAGGAGAAAAATGTACTAAAAATCCCAATTCTTACCTTATAGTCCAATTCTTCACAATTTCTTCAAAGTCTTGAAGTCCTTTTCAAGATGATGTCATTGCTCTTAATATCTTCAAGGTCTTCTAGATATACCTCAAAAATCAAAATTCAAGCTTAAATTTATAAGTGAAAGGAGGTAGCTAGATGATATCAAGATAAGATGAGAAACAAAATTCTTACCTTGTGTAGTATATGTTTCGAATTATTTTGAAGAAAATGGGAAAGAATTCTTGAAATTTTTCTAAGTGTTGAAGAAGAAAGTAAGAAGAAAAGTAGAGTAGAGAGAGGTAGGAGGATTTTAGAGAGAAGGAGGAGGATTTTGCTTGAAGAGATGAATGTGTTGGTAAAAATGTGATGATTTTTTTTTTTTTTAAAAGCGGCCTAAAAGCCGATTGCTAGGGATAGAGGGAGAGGAGAAAAATTTTCAAGTCTTGCAAATGGTCTCTTGCATGGAGACAAGGTAAGGGGTCAAAGAATAGGTCAAAATTGAAGAATGAAATTTTGATAGGAATAAGAAGAATGTTGGGAATAATGGAATATGTTGGAGAATTTTAATAATATAAAATTGAGGTATAAGATAATGTGTATAAGGTTTGTATTAATGGTGTAATTATACACAAGATGAATACATAAGGTGCATGAGTACAAGAGTTGGATGGTATTTCTACTCCAAAATATACCATGTGGTCGTCTACTATGGTTAGAAATAGGGTATCCATATATATATTTTTTTGTCCCAAAATTGATGATAATAGATTAATAATATCAATCTCCAAAATAAATAGTGATTTCCTTGATCACATATAAGTCTCATGATCACTTATTCTAAATCAATTCTTAATTCTATAAGGTATAAGTCTCTAAAATAAATAATCTCTTAAAATTCTAAGGTGGCTAATATATGCACAAATAATAATAATGATCAATCAAGTGATCATTAATGTGAAATAAATTAATAAATGATCATGATCACAAACAATAGATAAAAATAAAATTAAATGCGAAATATATTTATTATTAATATTTACCCATCAAAGTAACGCGGTAAAATAGTCAAAATAATATATAGACGGTAAGTGAAATAAATACACGCTCGAATAAAAATCAAGGGCTTCACATCCTCCCCTACTTAAAAGAATTTGGTCCCTAAATTCTCTTCAGAATAGCTCTGGATATTGATTCCTTATGTCTTCTTCCATCTCTCACGTTGCGTCTTCATCTTGGTTGTGGTTCTGCCACACCACTTTAACCATCAGAATTTCTCTCTTACGCAACTGACGTACCTGCCGATCAATAATCCGAATCGGCTTCTCAGTGTAGGATAAATTTTCCATCAGAGAAGGAGTATAATGAGTGATGATATGCTCGGGATCTGGTCGATACTTCTTCAACCTCGAGACGTGGAATACGTCGTGTATTCTCGCATATTGTGCTGGTAACTCGAGTCGGTAGGCTAACTTTCCGATCCTCTGTAAAATCTTGTAAGGTTCAACATATATTGGACTCAACTTGCCTCCTTTCTTTGGATTGATCAATCCTTTTTGTGGCGAGAATCTGAGAAATACTTCATCTGCGACTTCAAATTCCAAATTCTTTCTCCTCTTGTCCGCGTAACTCTTTTGGCGGCTCTGAGTCGTGCGGATCTGCTCTTTGATTAGTTTGACCTTCTCCATGGCCTCCTGAACTAGGTCAACCTATGGAATCGAGGGAGGCTTTCGTTTCCCTTTTGGAGTCCATTGGTCATCAATCTCCTAGTGTAGTGGGGATCTACACTTTCGCCCATATAGTGCTTCGTAAGGTGCCATCCCAATCGTGGCTTGATAGCTGTTATTATAGGCAAACTCGGCCAACGGTAACTGCGAATCCCAACTTCCTAGGAAATCCAACGTGCAGGCTCGCAGCATATCTTCTAGGGTTTGAATCGTTCGCTCAGACTATCCATCAGTTTGTGGGTGTGATGTTGTACTAAAACTTAGAGAGGTACCCAATTTCTCGTGCAAGCACTTCCAAAATCTGGAGACAAACCTTGGATCTCTGTCTGATACTATGTCAACTGGCACTCCATGCAGTCGAATGATTTCTCAGATATAAATCTGCGCAAGTTTCTGCAAGTTGTCAGTCTTCTTGATGGGTAAGAAGCGTGCAAATTTCGTCAGTTGGTCTACGACTACCCATATAGCATCATGGCCTCCTCTAGTCCCTGGTAGGTCCGTCACGAAGTCCATCGTCATGTGTTCCCATTTCTACTCAGGAATCCTCAATGGCTGTAGTAAACCAGATGGTCGTTGGTGTTCTGCTTTTATTCGTTGACAAGTCAAACATCTCGCAACGAACTCCGCTATCTGGTTCTTCATGTTTACCCACCAATAATTCCGTTTCAAGTCCTTATACATCTTGTTTCCTCTAGGATGTATAGTGTACTTCGAGTGGTGTGCCTCTGCTAGGATTCTATTTCTGATCTGCTTGTTATTAGTTACACAAACTCGATTTCAGAATCTAATAATCCCGTCTTCGGGTATCGAGAATTTTGGTCTCCCTGCTTTAAGTATCTTCTCTTTTAGCTTTTGAAGATGCACATCTGTCTCATGTGTTACCTTGATTTTGTCCAATGGATCGGGTTTAACCGAAATGTTAGCACATGTAATCTGAGTATTGGTCCTCATCGGATTCCAAAGGCTCAGTTCTTCTAACGATTTTCCACTCTCGAATCAGTAGTCTGGCTAAACCCGCCTTTCTGCTCAACACGTCGGCTACTACATTAGCCTTCCCGGGATGGTATTGAATATCAAAGTGATAGTCCTCGATTAACTCCATCCATCTGTGTTGTCGCAAATTGAGATCTTTTTGAGAGAATAGATACTTTAGGCTCTTGTGATCTGTGAAAACCGTGAACGTTGCTCCGTAGAGATAGTGCCTCTATTTCTTTAATGCGAACACTATCGCTGCCAATTCCAAGTCATGCATCTGGTAATTGGCCTCATACGGTTTGAGCTTTCGTGATGCATAAGCAATGACATTTCCTTTCTGCATGAGCACTGCTCCTAGTCCTTCATTCAATGCATCACTATAAACGACAAAGCCCTCTGTTCCCTTCGGAAGGGCTAATACTGGGCTGTAGTAAGTCGTTTCTTCAGTTCTTGGAAACTAGCCTCGCACTTGTCGTTCCACTCGAACTTGACTTGCTTCAGGGTTAGTCGAGTGAGTGATCCGGCTATCTTGGAGAAATCATTGATAAATCTTCGATAATATCCAGCCAATCCTAAGAAACTTTTGATCTCTGTTACTAACTCGGGTTATTTCCTTTCAACCACTGTTTGTACCTTCGATGGATCTACTGTGATCCCATTGCCGGATACTGTGTGTCCCAAGAATGCGACTTCTCTAAGCCAAAATTCACACTTGCTGAACTTGGCATACAGTTTATGCTTTCGTAGTGTCTCTAAAATGATTTTGAAATGACGTTCGTGCTCTTCTCTAGACTTAGAGTATACGAGTATGTCATCAATGAATATCACTACGAACTGATCCACGTAGGGTCAAAGACTCGATGCATCGGATCCATAAACGTTGCGGTGCGTTAAATCGGACCGAAAGGCATTTCTACAAACTCGTAGTGTCCATATCCGTCGGAATGCGCTTTTAAAACGTCTTCCTCACGGATCTTTAGTTGGTAATATCCTTGTTGTAAATCAAACTTGAGAGCACCGTCGCTCCTTGAAGTTGATCAAATAGTTCGTCTATCCTCGGGAGGGGATATTTGTTCTTGATTATTATGACCATGAGAATCTATAAACGATCTTAATGTGGCATCCTTCTTCTTGACAAACAAAGCGATGCGGTGCTCCCTATGGAGACATATTTGGTTGGATAAATCCTACATCCATCAATTTCTGCAATTGAGTCTTCAACTCTTGCAACTCAATAGGAGCCATTCTATATGGCATTCTAGCAATCGAGGCAGTTCTCGGTAATACCTCGATGGTGAACTCGACTTCCCTATCTGGAGGGACAGTGGTGAGTTCTTGTGGAAATACATTTGTGTATTCCGATACTATAGGCACTGGGTGAATTTGTGTCTCAACCTTGGGTTTGTTAATTACAAACGCCAAGTACCCTTGTACCCCTCTAGTGATTGCCTTCCTTGCTTTCATTGCTGAAATGATTGGGGCAATCTTAACTTGTTCCCTTCCCAAAATTTCCACTTCGGGCTTTCCGGGTTCGCATAGCTTAATGGACTTGCGACGATAGTCCATCTGTGCATGGTTTGTAGATAACCAGTTCATTTCTAGTATCACGTCGTATTCGGATATTGGTAATATAAGATCATATCAGTAGGGAAATTTATATCATCAATCTTAACTTTGCATGCATTATAGATAACACCTGTTATCTGGATTGCGCCCATAGGGGTTGATACTTATAGACATATAGGCATATGTTCCATGCATGGATGTAGGTTGTGTACAAAATATGGTGCGACAAATGAATGCGATGATCCAGGGTCAAACAAGATTTTAGCATAGTGGTAAGATACTAGAAGCGTACCTTCCACCATGTTCGTTGCCTTCGAGCCTCACGCCCGGCTAGTGCAAATGCTCGGCGGGCATCCTCGCCCGATTACCCTGGCCATTGCCCGGCCTGCTGGCCGCACCGCTTTGTTCGATCTTCATGGTTCGGAAATCCTTCAACTGGTGTTGGTTACTGCCACAGCGCAAGCGCCTTTCCTGTTTGTGCCAACAGTCATTGGCAGTATGCCCTAGTTTCTGGCAATGTGCGTACACCTATCCCGGCTTTCCCTGAACCAATCCTTTCCCTTTATACCTCCCGGTAACTAGTCCCTTCTAAAACTTACTACCAGCCGCTTAGATGGTTGTCCTACAACTGTCCTTTTGAGATCATTTGATGGCCTACTCTATTGGATCGCCAATTCGATTCAGATCCCGACTCGATGCGAAGAGTTGCCTTTACCGCGACTAAGTAGGTGGTCGATTCAACGATCAAAAGCTATTTACGAAGTTCGATTTTCGGTCCCCTTGTGAACTTGTACAGTTTATCTTCTTCTCAGGCTTTGATCTTCCCAAAGCGTACTTGGGACAACCGATGGAATTCGGACTCATCTTGGGCCACTAACATGTTTCCCGCCTCAATGAATTCATCCCGTGCCTCCTTTACTACTTTGGGGATGTACTATTCATTGAATTCACCAGAAATTTTCCCAAGTTTTGGCTACTCTATCCTAGTCCCACTTCCTCTCAAAGGCTCTCCACTAGTCCCTAGCGGCCGATTCCAAATCGAAATACGGCCCGAGTGTCACCTTCCGCTCATCCGAGTATTGAAGAGCATTAAAGATGTTCTCCGGTTTCTCAACCCGATCATTTGCCTTGATCATCATCGGCTCTCCTAAGAAAGCCGGTGGGTCGAATCATAAGAAACGCTCTAAGACGCGATCATTTGCCTCTCGGGCGGATTGGGGGATACGCTGATTAGGCTCTGCTTGTTGCCTCATGAAAACTAGGATTTGTTGCAGGGCCTATGCAGTCAGATTATCTCCTACAGCTGGTGGAGGAGGTGGTGGTAATTCTGGGGAAGGTACCCGTTCTCGGGGTACATCGTCGTTCCTCCAGGGAACTCGACGGGGTCTTTCGCGTCCTCGCTGTTATTCCATTCTGCATCTTGAAGTGTTAGTTACAATCCATAATAAATGATTCCATTAAATGCTCGCATAAAACAAGCCAGAACATAACAGAATGAATAGCAATACACAAGACATACGTAATAAATAATTTGAAGAAGCATATCCATTAACATAAAATTTGGAATACACCAAAGGATTTCATACATCAATAGTACAAAAATCTAAGATACATCGGAATGGAAAATAAGCGTCTAATACAACACAAGTACAATCTAGGACATAAACTATCGACACCGTAAGGGCGCCGTCAACATCACTATCGACTACGTCTGCGACCAGGACCTGATCGGGCTCGGCTAGTGCCTTGGCATCCAGGCCACTAGACAAACTCAAACCACGATCGAGTGCCTGAGCGTCATCAAGGAAGGCGGCCTCAAATGCCTCGGTCTTCCCGCCTTAATCGGATCCTCCTCAGGATCCTCCTTGGGATCCTCTTCATTATCCGCCTCGGGTAGGCTATCGGTTCTACCTCGGCGGTGGAAAGTGGTGGCGCATTGGTCGCTAAGCGAGCTTCCCGGGCGGCGTCCCACTGGGATAGGGCCTGGATGAGGTCCTCAATCACTGTCATCTACTTAAAAATGGTCTCCTCCAAACGCTCAATGGTGTCCCTCGACATGTGGGCATCCATCTCCCACTTTATGTGGTCATCACTAGCCCGTTTCATCTTCTCCCGCATGTTATCCAGGCCCTCCCAGGGTCAATGAGTTGGTCTTCCGCGCGGATAGTGACTTCATGGTATTTAACAAGGATGGTCAAGTCGTTCTTCTCTCCTCCGGCTCTTCGCCAGAGAGATGCTCTAGCTCCCGTGTGCGGTGGCGCTCCTCCGTCGATCTTGTGGTGGCCGGATACAATCCTGGTGCCAATAGATCTTCAATGCCCTATAGCACCTCACTCCGCGCTAGCCTCAAACACAACCCACTGTGTCGGGGCGCTGCTCCATCCTGGTCAAACACAACTAAGATGGATTAGACGAATGAAAATTGAAAGATATGGAAGAATAAGGAAAGTCGGTCAAGAGTCAACTAAGTCAAGACAAGTATAACTATGGAATCTCCAAGTATAAAATTCTTAACTAAGTCTCGACATCAATAATACGGTTCTATACCATTTTGAAATCGATTTCACACTTAATTAGTCAAGGCGCAGTACTACCCAACACAGACCGATGGTCCTATCTGGGTCAGCTCGGTGTAAGTTTGCATCATACTATCCGAGCTCTGATACCACTCTAACCTGTTACGCCGCGGACGGGACGCGAAGATGATCCACAACTTAAACAGAAATAAACCAAACAGCCTAGACAAATGATAAAATATAACCCCAAGTGAAACAAAGTCAAGTAGCAGTAGAAATAAAATACAAGTACGAATTATAGCTTACAGTCTAACAAATACTCGAATACCACCCAACAGAAATATCCAAATTAAACTTGCAGTCCAAAACTAATCAACATAAAGTCCAACAAGAGAAACAAGTACGCATCGCATCACAAACTTAAGTATCAAAGGGTCCTACGCCCTTAAGTACAGTCCAAAATAAAAACGGAATAAAAGAAAGTCCAACATCAACAAAAGTAAAAGAAACAAGTCCACCAACATCAGTAATAAAAGGAAGCAAGTCCAACAGGCGGAGCACGGGAAATCAATCTATGGCAGGTTCGGAATCTTCAACGTACTCCTCATCTAGCCGTTAGAAAATAAGAAGGGATGAGACAAAAATCGCAGTGGATGGGTGATCGTGTGCAAGTGTGGCGATATATATATTTAATGCAAGAAAACTGTTGTATGAAAAATGCGTGAGTTATGATGCATGATTTCACACACAGTTCACAAGCATCATGATATATATACTTAAAATAGTATACTTATACAGTTTTGATGAAACAATTCGTATTCATACAAGCACTATGTGATTCAAGCAAGACATGTAGGATTATATACGGAATGTAACGCCAATCCATGCAGGACAAGTAGTGGTTTCCTACGGATTTGTAGCGCCACCCAATGCAATACAAGTAGCGGTTGCATACGGATTTGTAGCGCCAACCAAATGGGTCCGATTAACTCCAGAATCATGAGGATCAGACATCGATTCCTTCATTCTTCCTTGTAACTCCCCGAGCAAGATGGTCCAAGATCTATCACCTTATCGCTCCATTGGCAAAGACAAATCCACAATAGAGCTAGCTAGACCCGGTTTGTCATAATCATGATTATACCTTAAGAGACAAACTTCGTCCCTCAGTTGCGGGATTAGGACGATGGGGACGGAGAGTGGAATAGCAGTCGAGCTGCCCGGTTCCATCCCCAACGTATCCATTCCGAATGTGAGCTCGACACACCAAGTTGACTCAGGCAGGAAAATAATTACAAGTACAGGATGTCAACCAGGCAGTCGAGTATATTGATTCAGGGAAGCAGTTCAGGAAAAATTTTTGAAATTGCGTGTGACAATTATTGGCATTGGTGGAGTAATTTGGATGAAGATAATCATCAAAAGGATAAGTAATCTTTGATGTCTTGAAGAATTAGGTGGGACATAAGTCCAATTATAGATTCGGAACCGCAAGACGAGGAAGTCGCCCTGTGATCGCGTATTAATCGGTCAAGATGATCCGATAAGTCAAGGGATATGTGTGAAAAATAAAATATTTTAAATATTTATCATAAGTCAGAGAGTCCAGGCAGTTCTTAAAAGAAAATAATTTGAGTTAGGTCTTTGTTAAAAAGAAAATTTATAATTAGCCCCGTTTTGTAAAAACCAATACTTTTGGGGTTAAAAATTGAATAATTAAATGTCCTGACCTTGAAAATTATGAGGTCAGTTCCTAAATTCTCTAAATTGTTCAAAGATTTAGGTTTTTAAAGTTTTCAGGTCAAGTTTTTATAAAATTCTCATATTGGCCCTAAATTTGTTAAAATTGTCATTTCGGGCACTAGGTTCAAAATATTCGGATCTCACAAACAGGAAGGTATTTTAATTTGATTCTAGTTGTAAAATGTCAGTAAGGTAAGTGGGATATTGGGACAAAAATAGTTTTCAAAAATTGAAATTTAGCCCTTAAACTTCTAAAATTTTACAATCTAGTCCTTGGGCTTTTAAGGGTTAATTTTATTTATCTCAAAACTTTTAAAAGTATATTAAAATGTCCAAACAACATTTTTGAACCTGAGTATATTCCCAAAATTCTAAAATTACAGAGGGGTCTCTTAAATTTTATTTTCTTGGAATTAAGTCCACCAATTTGCCATTTTTGTATTTTAAGTCCAAAAATTCAATTTTAATCAATTATGCTCGACTTGTCCAGGTTATAAGTCATATAAAACATGGATTCATGGATTATAAACATGCATGTCCATTTCATACAATAATTCATCAAATACATCATTAAAGTGAACATGCATGCACCTAAATTTCAATAAATATCATTTTTGAGCAACACTAGAGAATTTTCACAACTTGATACATGAAATCAACATGCAATACATAATATATATCTCAAGTGCTCAAGAACAAAATACTACATGCATTTAAGGAAAAACACCGAGAAGTTGAAAAGATTTTTCCACCCACCTTAAAATTGGATAGTTGTGAAATAAAAGGTTAAATTTCACAACTTGATTGAAACTCATTTAGGTCAGCCCCTAAGTCAAGAAATACCAAAAATTAGGAGTTATAAAAATGAGGTTAAAATTAAGAAGAAGAAGAAAGAGGTGAAGAAATTGGTACAAACTACACTTACCTTGTGTAGTAGGTAAAATGTTTCTAGTAATGGTTTCAAAATGAAAGATGTTGGTCACCCTTAAGTGCATTCTCAAGGTCAGCCCCTAAAACTCCAAAAATGAAAATGGAGTATCAAAATTTGGAAAATAGAAGGAGAATAAGAAAAATGTACTAAAAATATCATTTCTTACCTTATAGTCCAATTCTTCAAAATTTCTTCAAAGTCGTGAAGTCGTTTTCAAGATGATGTCAATGCTCTTAATATCTTCAAGGTCTTCTAAGTATACCTCAAAAATCAAAATTCAAGGTTAAGTTAATAAGTGAAATGAGGTAGCTAGATGATATCAAGATAAGATGAGGAACAAAATTCTTACCTTGTGTAGTATATGATTCGAATTTTTTTGAAGAAAATGGGAAAGAATTCTTGAAATTTTTCTAAGTGTTGAAGAAGAAAGTAAGAAGAAAAGAGTAGAGAGAGGTAGGAGGATTTTAGAGAGAAGGAGGAGGATTTTGATTGAAGAGATGAATGTGTTGGTAAAAATGTGATGAATTTGTTTTGTAAAAATGGCCTAAGGGCCGATTGCTAGGGAGAGAGGAGAGGAGAAAAAAATTTTTCAAGTCTTGCAAATAGTCTCTTGCGTGCGAGACAATGTAAGGGTCAAAGTATGGTTCAAAATATAAGAATGAAATTTGATAGGAATAAGAAGAATGTTGGGAAAAATGGAATATGTTAGGGAATTTTAATAATATAAAATTGAGGTGTAAGATAATGTGTATAAGGTTTGTATAAATGGTGTAATTATACACAAGATGAATACATAAGGTGTATGAGTACAAGAGTTGGATGATATTTCTACTCCAAAATACACCATGTGGCCGTCCACTATGGTTAGAAATGGGGTATCCATATTTTTTTTGTCCCAAAATTGATGATAATAGATGAATAATATCAATCTCCAAAATAAATAGTGATTTTCTTGATCACTTATAAGTCTCATGATCACTTATTCTAAATCAATTCTTAATTCTATAAGGTATAAGTCTCTAAAATAAATAGTCTCTTAAAATTCTAAGGTGGCTAATAAATGCACAAATAATAATAATGATCAATCAAATGATCATTAAAGTGAAATAGAATTAATAAATGATCATGATCACAAGTAATAGATAACAATAAAATTAAATGCGAAATATATTTATTATTAATATTTACCCGTCAAAGAGACGCGTAAAATAGTCAAAATAGTATATAGACGATAAGTGAAATAAATACACGCTCGAATAAAAATCGAGGGCTTCACATGAAATGCTTATTGATATGGATTATTTGCAGCTTTGTATTATATATAGTGGTTATAAATTTAAATTTTCATAAAAAAAGACATCACATCGGCTTTGAACCGCTGTCTTTGCGAAAATTTCTATTTTACCATAGACACCGGTTTTGAGCCTATGTCTTTAGACAAAACAACACCGGTTTAAAACAGGTGTGATAATCGATGTGTATTCCTTTAAAGACAATGGTTCTAAATCGGTGTCAAAAACATAAACGTTTAATATCAGGGTCTTAGAAAGCGGATATTTACCTCTAAGACACCGGTTTTAAACCGGTGTCTTTAAAAGAAACGACATCGCTTCTCGGCCGCTGTCAAAAGTTCACACTTTTAACACCAAATGGCTTTAACAACGATTTTTTTACTTATAGGACAACGAATTAAAAGCAGTTGTCTATTACTATTTTTGTAGTAGTGGTTTTTGAATAATAGCTCGTCCCTTAGAGTTTGTAACAACAAGGAAAGATCATCGAGGATGTGTTTGCTAACTCTCGGGATGCTATTTTTTATGGAAAAAATTCATTTTCGTTCGGTAGAGAAATCATTTTTACCAAAAATGTGAATATTTTAAAAATTTTCAAAAATACACTATTCTCTCACTTCACTTTTGTTTTTCTCTCATCAATTGCTTTTACTCATTTTCATAAAACACATCTAATCACCAATCATTTATTACTCATTTTCCCATAAATTCTACTATTAAAAATAAAAGTGTCAAACAAAAATAAGTTTTTCTTTAATTATAAAGCTTTTATTCACCTTTTCGTTTTTCTATGTTTATTATATAATATGGGGATAATAACAAGTGGAAATCGGTCAAAATAACCATTTCAAAAATGTAAAGATGAAAAATAGTCATCTTTTGTAAACACATATTTTTAAGCCATTTTGGCCAAGCAAATGACATTCATACCGTCCTAGCATGTTTGTTTGATATTTGGACTATTTATCTTTCTTTCACTTATCTCTATTTATCTTCTTATCTTTCTTTCAAGCTTTTTTAAAATATCGAATCTGTATTTGTTGTTATAAAATTGCAATATGGGTATTGAATTATAGATATCAAAAAAGAATTAATTTGATATTTTATACATGCAAAACGGATTTAAAACGAAAAAGTTAAGTGAATTCAAAGTTTTTTGGAGAAAAACAAAATAACTCGAGTTAGAAATGGGGTATCCGTATTTCTTTTTGTCCCAAAATTGATGATAATAGATGAATAATATCAATCTCCAAAATAAATAGTGATTTTCTTGATCACTTATAAGTCTCATGATCACTTATTCTAAATCAATTCTTAATTCTATAAGGTATAAGTCTCTAAAATAAATAGTCTCTTAAAATTCTAAGGTGGCTAATAAATGCACAAATAATAATAATGATCAATCAAATGATCATTAAAGTGAAATAAAATTAATAAATGATCATGATCACAAGTAATAGATAACAATAAAATTAAATGCGAAATATATTTATTATTAATATTTACCCGTCAAAGAGACGCGGTAAAATAGTCAAAATAGTATATAGACGATAAGTGAAATAAATACACGCTCGAATAAAAATCGAGGGCTTCACATGAAATGCTTATTGATATGGATTATTTGCAGCTTTGTATTATATATAGTGGTTATAAATTTAAATTTTCATAAAAAGACATCACATCGGCTTTGAACCGCTGTCTTTGCGAAAATTTCTATTTTACCATAGACACCGTTTTGAGCCTATGTATTTAGACAAAACAACACCGGTTTAAAACCGGTGTGATAATCGATGTGTATTCCTTTAAATACAGTGGTTCTAAATCGGTGTCAAAAACATAAACGCTAATATCGTGTCTTAGAAAACGGATATTTACCTCTAAGACACCGGTTTTAAACCGTGTCTTTAAAAGAAACGACATCGCTTCTCAACCGCTGTCAAAAGTTCACACTTTTAACACCAGTGGCTCTAACAACGATTTTTTTACTTATAGGACAGCGAATTAAAACAGCTATCTATTACTATTTTTGTAGTAGTGATTTTTTGAATAATAGCTTGTCCCTTAGAGTTTGAAACAACAAGGAAAGATCATCGAGGATGTGTTTGCTAACTCTCGGATGCTATTTTTATGGAAAAAAATTCATTTTCGTTCGTAGAGAAATCATTTTTACCAAAAATGTGAATATTTTAAAAATTTTCAAAAATACACTATTCTCTCACTTCACTTTTGTTTTTCTCTCATCAATTGTTTTTACTCATTTTCATAAAACACATCTAATCACCAATCATTTATTACTCATTTTCCCATAAATTCTACTATTAAAAATAAAAGTGTCAAACAAAAATAAGTTTTTCTTTAATTATAAAGCTTTTATTCACCTTTTCATTTTTCTATGTTTATTATATAATATGGGGATAATAACAAGTGGAAATCGGTCAAAATAACCATTTCCAAAATGTAAAGATGAAAAATAGTCATCTTTTGTAAACACATATTTTTAAGCCATTTTGGCCAAGCAAATGACATTCATACCGTCCTAGCATGTTTGTTTGATATTTGGACTATTTATCTTTCTTTCACTTATCTCTATTTATCTTCTTATCTTTCTTTCAAGCTTTTTTAAAATATCGAATCTGTATTTGTTGTTATAAAATTGCAATATGGGTATTGAATTATAGATATCAAAAAAGAATTAATTTGATATTTTATACATGCAAAACGGTTTAAAACGAAAAGTTAAGTGAATTCAAAGTTTTTTGGAGAAAAACAAAATAACCGAGTTAGAAATGGGGTATCCGTATTTCTTTTTGTCCCAAAATTGATGATAATAGATGAATAATATCAATCTCCAAAATAAATAGAGATTTTCTTGGTCACTTATAAGTCTCATGATCACTTATTCTAAATCAATTCTTAATTCTATAAGGTATAAGTCTCTAAAATAAATAGTCTCTTAAAATTCTAAGGTGGCTAATAAATGCACAAATAATAATAATGATCAATCAAATGATCATTAATGTGAAATAGAAATAATAAATGATCATGATCACAAGTAATAGATAAAAATAAAATTAAATGCGAAATATATTTATTATTAAAATTTACCCGTCAAAGTGACGCGGTAAAATAGTCAAAATAGTATATAGACGATAAGTGAAATAAATACACGCTCGAATAAAAATCGAGGGCTTCACATGAAATGCTTATTGATATGGATTATTTGCAGCTTTGTATTATATATAGTGGTTATAAATTTAAATTTTCATAAAGACATCACATCGGCTTTGAACCGCTGTCTTTGCGAAAATTTCTATTTTACCATAGACACCGGTTTTGAGCCTATGTATTTAGACAAAACAACACCGGTTTAAAACCGGTGTGATAATCGATGTGTATTCCTTTAAATACAAAGGTGGTTCTAAATCGGTGTCAAAAACATAAACGTTTAATATCAGGGTCTTAGAAAACGGATATTTACCTCTAAGACACCGGTTTTAAACCAGTGTCTTTAAAAGAAACGACATCGCTTCTCCCGCTGTCAAAAGTTCACACTTTTAACACCAAAGTTGGCTTTAACAACGATTTTTTACTTATAGGACAAACGAATTAAAACAAATTTGTCTATTACTATTTTTGTAGTAGTGGTTTTTGAATAATAGCTCGTCCCTTAGAGTTTGTAACAACAAGGAAAGATCATCGAGGGTGTGTTTGCTAACTCTCAGGATGCTATTTTTTATGGAAAAAAAATCATTTTCGTTCTGCTAGAGAAATCATTTTTACCAAAAATGTGAATATTTTAAAAATTTTCAAAAATACACTATTCTCTCACTTCACTTTTGTTTTTCTCTCATCAATTGCTTTTACTCATTTTCATAAAACACATCTAATCACCAATCATTTATTACTCATTTTCCCATAAATTCTACTATTAAAAATAAAAGTGTCAAACAAAAATAAGTTTTTCTTTAATTATAAAGCTTTTATTCACCTTTTCGTTTTTCTATGTTCATTATATAATATGGGGATAATAACAAGTGGAAATCGGTCAAAATAACCATTTCCAAAATGTAAAGATGAAAAATAGTCATCTTTTGTAAACACATATTTTTCAGCCATTTTGGCCAAGCAAATGACATTCATACCGTCCTAGCATGTTTGTTTGATATTTGGACTATTTATCTTTCTTTCACTTATCTCTATTTATCTTCTTATCTTTCTTTCAAGCTTTTTTAAAATATCGAATCTGTATTTGTTGTTATAAAATTGCAATATGGGTATTGAATTATAGATATCAGAAAAAGAATTAATTTGATATATTATACATGCAAAACGGATTTAAAACGAAAAAGTTAAGTGAATTCAAAGTTTTTTGGAGAAAAACAAAATAACTGAGTTATAATAAGTGAGAGAACTAGATGCCAAATTACGGTAACTCGATGTCCAATCACTGTAATTCGATGTCGAGTCACTGTAACTTGATATCAAGTCACAGTAACTTGATATCGAGTCAGAGTAACTTGATGTCGAGTTACAAAACAGTGTCAAGTTACAGTGACTCGATGTCGAGTCGCAGTAACTCGATGACAAGTTACAGGCAACGATCATTTATTATATTCCAATATGGCATAAACATATCCACATGAATTATGTAATATGTCTTGATAGACTCCTTTGCTTTATTTATTGCAACATATAGATAGCCAATAGTAGAACCATCTCCATCAACCATCCTTAAAACTTTAACTAGAGGCTCAACAACATCTATCACTTCTTTTCTTCTTGCCCAAAAGTCATTCCCCTGGATAATATTTGTTATTTCTTTACCATCAATGGTATTAGTATGAGACATATTTGTCCATTCATTAGAAGCAACCATGTATCTCAATTTTTCTTCATGTACTAGAATTCCTTGTAAGCAAATAAATTGTCTAGCAAATCTAGTCATACCTGGATGTTTTAGTTCTCTTCCATTAGTGTGAGACCTCATCAAGTCCAAAACTTGTTGATACTTGTACATGAACTTAACAAATTTTCGAGCAGCTTCTAGAGTTGATTTTACGAGTGGAAGCTCGTCAATATCCTCAAGAATTAAATCCAAACAATGTGTTGCACATGATGTCTTTATAATATGTGGATACTTTTGTTCAATCATATATCCAGCAACTATGTAATTGGAGGCATTGTCGGAGATGAATTGCACAACATTAGTTGGTCATATTTCTTCAATCCCGGAGAAATGAACCTCGACATGTATTCGACTATTTTTCTCACTACAACATAAATGACATTAGGTAACACTCAAAAAATGTTACCTAATGGCCATAAAATGTTACTATAGACAATAGGTAACACTTTTATGGCGCTACGCCGATTTTCCGTCTACCTATAGTCAAATGTATCACTTTTATTAGCTTTTAGTAACACTTTTTCTAAGTGTTACATTATGTTTTCTATTGGTAACACTTTGAAGCAATACTTGTAGTGTTACATATGAATCTTATGTAACACTTTTTTGTAATACTTTTTATATTTGTAAAACTTTTAAAAAATACTTCTAAAGTGTTATATATGAATCTCATGTAACACTTTTTGTAGCACTTCGTAAAAATACTATTTTTGCCACCAAGTAGATTCGAACCCACGACTGTTATGTATGGAAGTGACAATTTGCCACTAAGCTAACTTGATTCTTATTACAACTTTTGTTTTGATTTATATATACACATACACACAAACACGTATATATATATATATATATATATATATTATATGTATATATAATATATTTTATATAATAAATATTATATTTTTATGATGTGTATTAAATTATATTATACATTTGTATATATCAAGTTTTATATTGTATAGCATATAGTTTGAAAACCATATTATATTATATATTAAAGGACACAACAAATTAAAAATATAAAAATATATAAAATAAATTTATCGACTAATAAATATTCAATCGGTAAAAATAAAAAATATATAAAAATATAAAATTAATTTAAATGAGATAAAAAAAGTTCTAACAAAAAAAATTAAATAATAAAGAAAATAACGAAATAATAATTTATTGTGGAAAAAATTCCTAAGTAATTATCGACAACATCAATTTTCATTGGTAATTTTTATTAAAAAAGTAAAAAAATTAAAAAAAAAATGGTTAACGATGAAATTGGTCTCCGTTAGTAAACATTAATAATAATAATAAAATATATACATGTGCATTTTCCGTCGATATTAAGATGAAATTAATTGCTTTCATAAAAAATAAAATAATAAAAGCAAAACTAAAATAATTTGTAAAAAGTAAACAAAAATCCAGTTAAAAGACAAAGTACATGATGTCTACAATTTTTAGGTTTGGTGGCATCAATTAATTAAATAAATCTTTGACATGATTTAATGATCATTATATAATTTTGTGTTACTAAAATATAGCTTAAAAAGTGTTACAATCAATAAAATATATTGTTGCCAAGAGTGCTTCTTAAATAAAGTGATACATATTTGCGTTACAAAAGAAATAACAAAAAAAGTGATACTTAAAAAGTGTTACTTATATAAAAGTGTTACATATAAGTGTTACATATTGATAATAGTGTTACATATTTCCGTTACAAAAAAGAAATAACAAAAAAAGTGATACTTAAAAAGTGTTACTTATATAAAAGTGTTACATATAAGCGTTACATATTGATAATAGTGTTACATATTTCCGTTACAAAAGAAATAACAAAAAAAAAGTGATACTTAAAAAGTGTTACTTATATAAAAGTGTTACATATTAGTGTTACATATTGATAAAGTGCTACAAAAGTATTACATAAATATTGTAATGTAAAAAGTGTTACAAACATGTGTTACATATGTACCTTATGTAAAAAGTGCTACAAAATTTGTGTTACCTAATGTCATATATGTTGTAGTGATCTAGATCCTACAGTGCATTCGGACTTCAAAAAAATCACTCATTTTGGACAAGCAACAAAAGCGATTAATGTGCGGTCTTTTTCTACCATCACCCATGTATCGACATTAATGTGCAACCACTTTCAACCCATGACGATTTAACTAAGTTTACATAGTCATTGGCTTCATCTTTCAATTTTGTTAGGAGCTTTGTTCTAGCTGTCTCACTACTTGGAGGAACATATCCAGGACCATGCTCGTAAATCTATGCACAAGCTATACTTTAAATTCTTCACTCCTCAAGACATTAAAAGGAACATTATTGATAATTATTGCCTTCACCAAAGCATCATCAATGATCTCCTTTTCCTTCTTTCGTGTTATTGCAAATAATGTTTTTTGCTTCAAAGATCTATCTTCCATGGAGGAATGTGTTTGTCTTTGGATTGGAAGAAATCAATCAAGCCTTTTTCAACAAGATTAGACATTTGATTCTCTCTCTTATGCCCAACCCCAATTGCTTCTCTACTTTGCGCTTCTTTGCTATTTCGCATAACTCATCACTAACACCCGTGCATGGCCTCACATCATTGCATGTTATCCTAGCAAGATGATATTTGATTCTAGTAATACCTCCTCCAAGGTTGCATGGCAAATATTACAACGTATTCTATCACCTTCATTAGTAGCATACTCCCACATTTGATCTTTTTCTCTAGACATCTCAGATTCTCAGTGACAATTAACAACCTGAAGCACCAGAAATGAGAAAAATAAAATTAACCAGTGGACTTTTCTAGAGTCATTTAAACTCTTAAGAAATAATAAGTAAATAAACCACTATACAAATAAATTACTAGACAAAGTTGCAATGCTGTAATGCAACTAATTTGCGAAACTTCTAAAATTTAATAAATTTAGCTAATATGATTTTGTTTCTCATAAAGAACATATGAAATCAAGTAGAAATAAATACAAGACAATTTCCAAAAGTTACTAATTTTTTTAAAGCTTCAAATGCTCCAAGTAAATAGGCAAATAGATATCTTCACCAACTGGGAATTTATATTTTGTTTACAAAGTTGGAGTTCATAGAAAAATAAAAAATAATATGTGAGTATTTCAAATTAATCGACATATTGACATGTTATGAAACAAAATCTGGTATATCAATTCATAAATTTCAATAAATTAAACTCCATACCTTGATTAGTCTTAACTTCTCTTGAACTTGAGAGTTGACAACTAAAAGAATGATGAACACTGGAAGAAGAGATAGATTAATTATTAATGGTGCATATTAGATATATAAATTATTTTTACAAATGTTAAGAATTAAGATTTAATGATGATAAGGTTATTTTCAAAATTTAAAGAGATAAATCGTGCCGTTAGTAATCGGTTTACAACTAATATTACTTGATTTGAAGTTTAAATTGATTACAAAAGATAAAAGATTAAATTTATATTCTGATGATACATTTTTGAGGCAATTTTGACTTTTATTTTATTTACTTTCTTTTTTGAAAATGATTGTGAATCAGTGAAAGTATATTTGGATTTATCCAATTCCAACTTTACAAGAATCATGCATGATGCAACCATGCAAGTTGCAACAACTTTTGTAAGCTTGTGACGGGAGCCATCATTTCACCATTGAATTCAAATTTCAACACTGACGAGATATTGCCAATTATTTACGAAAATATCGTCAATTTCGCAATATTTTCGTATATATCGCGATATGATTATGATTAACAACTCGCGTTTTTAAAGGGAATTTTACTTTTTCCAATGAATCCGCGATAAATTCCCCGTAAATTCAAAAAATCGCCAATTTTTGTCATTATGTTCTGAAGAGTGTTCTATCAACCTTAGCTTTGGTGAATCTATTGTCAATAAGAAAATGAAACAATGTGCCATACCAAGCTCTTGGTGATTATTTCAATCCATACAATGCCTTCTTGAGCTTGTAGAATTTATCTCTGATAGTTTTCTGCTCAAAACCTGTAGGTTGTTCAACATAGATTCTTCATCCAAAAGTCCATTTAAAAATGCACTCTTCACATCCCTTTGATAAACATTGAAGTTCTTGTGTGGAGCATAAGCAAGAAATATCCTAATTGCTTCCAATCTAGCAAGAGGTGCAAAGGTTTCATAAAAATCTATACCTTCCTCTTGGCAATATCCTTTGGCTACCAATCTTGATTTGTTTCTTACTACAGATCCCTCTTCATTTTACTTGTTTTTAAATACCCACTTAGTACCAATAACATTTTGGTGGATAGGCCTTTGAACTAATTCCCATACTCAAACTGATTTAACTCTTCCTGCATAGCTAGAATTCAATGTGTGTCATCTAATGCTTGTGACACATCTTTAGGGTCTATCTGGGAAATAAAACAAGTGAACATAGTTTCATGTTGAGTCCTGGACCTGGTCCTTACTCCATCTCTAACATCTCCAATGATAAGCTGAGGTAGATGTTCTCTCAGCCATCTCACATCTGGTTGGAGTAAGTCCATTTGGGTTCTATCATCTAGTATCTAAATTGTCTTGAACATCTTCCTCATCATCATTCAATCTGCAGAATTTCACTGTCTCTGAGATTAAACTATCTCATCTTCATAAAGGCTGAGTCCTCTTATATCTCTGCTTCAACATAAGGACTCTTCTGAACAGTTGGCTGATTGCTCTTGTCAGCTAACTCATCTATGTCTTCTCCATTGATATTGGGTTCATAAAAAACCACATGGATAGATTCTTCGACCATAGTCCTTTTGTTAAGCACTCTATAAACTTTACTCTCATCTCGAGTATCTCAAAAGATATTTTCATCGACTTTAACATCAAATGCTTTCAAGTTGTCCTTGCCATTATTGTGAATGAAGCACTTATATCCAAAGATATGAAAATATCCAACATTTTGCTTCCTCCTTGTCCAAATTTCATAAGGGGTTTTGGACAGTTGCCTGTTAATCATACACCTATTCTCAGTGTAGCAAGCAATATTAATGGCATAAGCTTAAAATCTCTTTAGGCAAACCGATTAACCTCTCCTCACGACTTCCTTGAGTTTTGTTCCTTCTTTCAGCCACTCCATTATGCTGTGGAGTTCTTGCAGCTGCTAACTCATGAGCAATACCATTTTCAATGCAATACTGAGTTATAATTCCATTAACAAACTCGGTTCCTATATCAGACTTTATCTTTATAATGGTTTGACTCTTCTCATTTTGAACTAATCTAATCAGCTGAGGGAGCTTCTGTAATGTTTCCTTCTTTTTAAACATGAAGATTGTTCATGTGTATCTTGAATAATCATCCACCACCACTAAGGTGTATTTATTCCCATTGATGTTATGGTTCAATAGGACTAAACGAATCATATGCAATAAATGCAATATCCTGGTTGGAGAAGGACTTGGCTTGTCCTTGAAAAAAGACTTAATTTACTTTCCCATCTGGCATGCATCACAACTACTTTCATTCTTGTACACAGAGTCAGGCAATCCTTCTACAAGATGACTTCTTGCAAGCTTGTTGATTGTCTTAAAATTCAAGTGACCTAGCTTCTTGTGCCACATCCAACTTGATTCGGTTGTACTCCTTGCTAGCATACATGTGCTTGGTGTAGAAGTTGACCAATCCATTACATACATGTTTTTCTATTATGATCCTTGTATCACAATCTCATTTTATTCAGCATCCTTGATTTGACATACACCCATGTTGAATCCCACATTATGATCCTTGTATCACAATCTCATTTTATACAGCATCCTTGATTTGACATACACCCATGTCTTTGTCACGAGTTGGGTGATGCTCGTGATTGAAGTTGAGGTCTTCAATATATGCTACATTTATGATATCTAGTCCATTCTTCTTAATGAATCCAGTACCTTTGATTTCCCCTGGAGCTTCATTTCCTCCAAATATGACTTTAGCACATTTGATTTACTTTAACTTTGAAAGATTTTCCTTGTTGCCTGTCATGTGTCTGGAACAACCACTATTCATGTATCAGATTCCTTGGTATTCAGCTGTTTCTTGAACCTGCAATCAGGGAAATTAGTTTTGAGGTACCCATACTTGCCTAGGTCCTGAAGGGTTAACACTATAAGGAGATCCAACCAACCTATAGCCAAATGATCAGACTCTAAGAGATTGCCACCTATCAGCTCCATAATCATAATGAACAATTGCAAATTGCTTGGGGGCTTTAGGCTCATACAATTGTCTCTTTTGTCTGTATGCCTCGTGTGTATGTGTGTGTGTGTGTTTAAGCATTTGCTTTCATGGGGTAATAGTGGAACTTTTGTGCATACTGGGTTTTGTGCTTGGGTGCATAACTGTGTTGATTATAGCTCTTTTGCCTTGGGAATAACCTATGCTGAGTCTGAGGTATTTTCCACTTGGGCTTATATCTCATTGGTCTTGGCTGATATCTCATTTGATTATTCCAATCAACCTGGCTTGGGTAGTTTCTATCTTTCCCATAATATGATTTTGTTTGTTGAAATCTCAGGGGCTTTTGGTTGCTCTGTTTGGATTTTACAGAGTATTTCCTGTTTGGAGTCCGCTGATGGACTCTTCTGAATTTAGTTCCAGTTGTCTTGTCAACATACTCAGTTGCCTTCTTGCCTTTTCCTTTGTATCTAAGGCCAGCATGGTAGTGATTGTGTTTTTGAGTGGGTGTGGGTGCAACATATGGTGCTTTGAATTTTGGACTGCCTCATTACTTGAGGATCCTTTCTCCATAACCACTCTTGGGACTTGACCATGCGAAAAGGAATTGAATCCTAAGTCTGTGTTGTCTCCAATTTCTTTCTGAATCATTATAAGTTCATTTAATGATTTGGATGCCTTAGTGAATGATACAATCACATTTTAAAGATCTTTTTCCCTCTTTTCTGTATTAGCTAACTCTACTTGGATCTTAGCTATTTCAGCATCCAACTTTGTATTCTCATCAGCTAAGTGACCTAGAGTACTCAGCTCCTTAGTCAGCTGTGAGTTTTGGCATTTAAAAATTTTTGTTTTCCTCATTTAACAAAGTGTGTGTGAGGTTTTTATGTGTTCAAAATCTTTCATCATTTTGCCAATAGAATCATAAAGATATGTGGGTAGAGTTGGCAAAACTCGGCCCGACCCTGGTCGATCGATCGGCCCGGTTTGAGGGCATTTGGGGTGAATTATGAATTATTAGGCCGAAAAAGTTGGGCCTATTTGGCCCTGACCCGAATAGCCCAATGGGTCGGTCTAGCCCGACTTTTTTGGCGGCCAATTTTAACATTTAGTTTTCATGCATGGGGCCGGATCCAAGCATTTTCGCGGCCGACCAAAAATCGAGTCGGCCCGATCCGGCCCGAATTTTTGAAATGCCCGACGGGCTCGGGCTGGCTAGCCCAGCCACCCATTGCCCGACTCTATCGTGGGTAATGAAGTGTTTGTGTCACTATCACTATCACTTGAATATGAATGAGATGAGTTAGAGTGTACCTCATCTTCTTGATCTTTTTAGTCTTGTTCTTTGGCCATGAGGCATAACAAAGCCTCTTCCTCTCGTGTCCTTTGGTAGTCGGCTTCACTGCTTATCGACTCACTGGTTGGTTCTTTACACTTGGCCGTGTCAGCAGTCTCTGCAGCCAGCATGACTTTCTTCTTTTCTTATCTTCTCTCTCTGAAGACTTTTTTTTCATCTTCATTCTTGTACTTGTTGGCTGGTGGATAAGGACTATCAACAACACATTGTCCTGGTTGCCTGCAATTCGAACACATGTTCTCAGCTCTTTGCAAGTCGACTCTTTCGGCTCTACGATACTCGGTTCTTTGATGATCAGCTCTTTTAGGTGGTATGTTCTCCCTTGTTTTGGAAGGTGATGATTGTCTTCTTGATGATTCACCATTGTTTCTTTTGTAGTTCTTATTGAAGAACTTGTTGAATCTTTTAACCATCAGGGCAATATCTTCTTGGTGTATGGCCTCATTAGATTCACCTCTCTTTGTTTCACCAACCATGAATGCAACTGTCTTGGGTACAACTGCCTCTTCTTGTTCTTTTCTTCTCAGCTCAAACTCATAGGCTTTTAGATCAGAGAACAATTCATGGTTGGATGTTCTGGTGAGATACATGGAATGTCTCAAGGCCATAACCTTCATTTCCCACTCAGTTGGGAGAGACCTTAGGATTTTTATACACATTTCTTTTTGTGTATATTCTTTCACTAGAGATGAGAGCTCATTGGTAATCTCTATGAATCTGGCATCCAGCTCATCCAGACTTTCACCTGCAATCAATTTAAAATTTTCAAATTTTTGAACAACAACGGTTAGCTTATTTTCCTTAATTTGGTCAGATCCTTCACAACTTAAGGTGACTTTATCCCAAATCTCTTTGGCCGTGTTACAAGATTAACTTTATTAAACATGGTATTATCAAGAGTTTTATAAAGTATATCCTTGGAAACATTGTCCTAGTTATATCTATTTCGGTCTTCATTCGTCCACTCGCAGCGTGGTTTCTCCACCATGGCAGGTCTAGACTCTGCAGGTAAGCTCATCTTCTCTTTCAGCAGGAGCAACCCTTCTTACAATTATATTAACTTTGAGGATTTGTAGTGGCCCATCCTCCATCACGAACCACATCTCATCATGTAGGGCTGATAGATGAGCCTGCATACGTATTTTCCAATCATCAAATTCTTCAACAGTGGACATTGGAATGCGAGTTAGATTTGCTTCCATGATAATAACTTTGTTTTTGAAATAAAAGCTTTAAAAACTCAAGTGTTGATTCTTTAAAAAAGAATGAGATCTAGTTTAGTAACCAGTGCAGAAGACTCAATGAACTAACCGCTCTGATACCACTCTTAGGTCCCAAGGGGTGATGTTTAATGTTTAGAAGGGGGGGTTGAATAAACTTTACAAAATTTTTGATTTTAGTCCTTTTAAATAATTTCAGAGTTAACTCAAGTCAGCTAAGTCCTTGAGGGACAGTTTGGTTGGCTTGGGAACAAAGTTACCCACTCAACAGACTCGACTGAGCTGTTGATAGTATAACTTAGCTATTTTTAGCTAACACTTAGAAATGCATTTGACTTGGTTTTACCAAATGGAAGACTTTCACCCATAGCGTTTTAAGTACGCCTTTTTAACACTTGTTTTAGCAATGTTATTATCAAGAGACTTAAGCAATTTAACTTATCAAAGAAATATGAATATAGTGCGAAAAGTAAAGTGTCTTTGAAAGTAAATACACAAGCAAATTTTATAGTGGTTCGAGGATGAGGTAATTCCTCTAGTCCACTCTTCTCCAATCCCTGGAGGAATCCACTAGGTAACTTGACTTGGTTACAAAGTAGTTAATAGTCCGAGTCAGCTTTGATCACATAACCTGCTTTTCCTGGGACTCAGATTCTTCACAAGACGGTTGTCCTGCTACTTCAGCTTTCTTCAAACCTTTGGACTTTATGACGTAGCCCTCCAACAAGTTCAAAGATTTGGTTCTATGGAACCTCACTACTTCTCCTTCAACCTTGGAGAGTAGACCCCTTTGTTCTTGAAAACAATTTTTCCTCTTCAACTGATAAAGTTGTCTTTCATTCACCGAGTGTGTTGGATCGATTTCCTTTGAGTTTAAGATTGAGGATTTCTTTGAAAGCCTGTGAGATATTTGCAGGTTATTGCTTGAATGCTTGTATGCTTTATCGTCTGCATAAGTTCGTAACCTTCTCTCAAATGACTCCTCGGCTTTTATAGCGCACATTTGATTTGTCCATTGAAGAGATAGACACAACTTTCAAATAGCACTTTGTAGGTTGTTGGCTTGTCTTATCTTTCAAAGATTGATGGAGACCGTACCTTGAATTTAATGCACTTGCGACCTTTCCTTAGCCTTTGCGCAGGATTTCGGGTACATCTCATTGGTTCTTTTCTTTTTGTACTCTTTTCAAAGAAAACATATTTATTGTTGGCGGCTGACACATGCCTATTTCAAAGAAAATCTTGACATGTCTTGACAACGGATCTCTTTTCACTTTCTCAATTCATGTCTGCTGCTGCATACCTCTTTGACATTCAATTCCGATCATTTTGGAATGACTTTGTTGTCGATCAGGATGGCTAAGCAACTTTTCTATCACTTGACTTATTCTTCACTTCACTTCATTCACCGCCACACAACCGGGTCTTCACTTTAATCTTGATCGAGTCTCGTAATCTTCAACCTAGCCGTCTTTAACTCAGCTCATATTGCTCTATCTATTACAAGTTGAATTACATTTGAAATGGGGTGCCAACTTTCTAATCTAAGTTTTACACGATATTATCAAAATCTATACATAAATTTTCCCAACAATACTCCGTGTGGATGCTACAAATTCCGGTCCACACGAAGTCAAGCAACGGTATGAGTTTGTGGCTTTAGCTTCATCTATACTACCTCTCATATTTCTGGATATCAAATTGTTACCTAAGTGGATATATGAAGTTATTTACGAGTGTTAGTCCAACAAGGAAAGACTTAAACACGATGATACTTTGGAACTGTACTTTATTATTGCAGCTTCAGAACCCATTGGAAAAGGTAATCATGAAGCCTTTCATTACATTTTGGCCGAAGACCGATGATGAACGAACTTTCAAAACCATTAAGAAAGCTAGTTCAAAAGAAGTTCTTTGCCTATGTTTTTTTTTTTACAGAAGATCAAATCTCAACAAGACGAACATGGGCATTATGGGTCTGTCTTACCTAGGTGGACAAAGTAATGTTTCACATTAAAGTTCTATCAAATATCAATGAATGGATCATTCCTGTTAAACACCATGATAGAAAAAATAACAAGATTTGCGGAAGACTTATTCGAAAAGAAAGAAGTCTTATTTGGGAAAACAAGTTTCCCGGGAGTAAAGAAGCTCGTTGAAAATACTATAATATGGCTCATATTTGTCACTGGGAAAATCGTGTTTGCCCAGAATGCCCAAATCAAAAAGAGCCAAAATTTGGCAAGGATTTCGACCAAAGATTGATCAGAGACATCCCGGAGATGGAGAAATAAAGCCATAAGAACTGCCAAAGTATCCAATAGTTAGAGGACCACTAAAAACGTAGATTCTCCAACACATCTGGTGGGAACATGTGACGAAGGACACCCACTTTCAAAAAAGCCAAAAGTGAGACAACACTGTGCGTGGAGCCGTGGACATCGATATTCAATAATTCAAGCAAAAGATATAAGTAATGACGTCTTTCTACTACAAGAAAAATGAGCAGGCTTTGGAGACTTTTCAAAATGCTTTGGATACCAGACAAAAGTAGGCTCCAGACCATGTGAGCTGTTAGATATCCACTTATTATATCAAGTAGATGCAATAATACGGGAGATAGAGATATCCCTTACCTCTATATAAACAAGAGTTTCGAAGGCTAAAGGCATCGAACAACATCCATTAGTCTTCAAAATAAAATTTCCTATGTAATAAACATAGTTGAGTGTTTTAATTTCCAGTGTTTTATTTTTCAAATTTTATGTGTGAGCGAATGCGAGCCTCATATATGAGAGGATAAACAAGTATTCTCATCCCAAAAGGATATTACTAATGTAGCAAATATTTCTTTAAGTTCTTAATAAAATGAAGGTTTTTGCTTCAACATGTGTTCGAATGTTTGATTAATTTATCCATGTAAAGAATTATCTTATAGCCGGATAGAAACTAACCAAGATCATTGAAGTTAGACTATTGTACAATCTGTCAAATAGTACTCTTGGGGCAATAGTTTTCCGATCGGTAGTGTTGCGAGTCATCTCACCCGAAGATATTTTGGTCAAAGACAAGCATGAATTTTAATAATATTTTAATTTTACGGAACCATGTTGGGCCTGATATGATCGTAATTGACTATATCCATTTGTATTAATAAACTTATGCAAATTGAAGATTTGAATACATGATTAGTGAGGCCTTTGTAGAAATATGACTGTTAAGTTTATCGGCCGAAACCCGATATGATCCACTTAAAACCTTTCCATAGAGACTGGATCTAAGTAGGTATAACAACGCCACGAACAAAATAGGTGATAGAAAATGAAGGCTTTACACCATGTGGTATGTTGCATAATTTAAAAGAATATGGTAATTTGGGACTATCATTGCAATATTTATAAACTATGAAACTATTTATGTATATTTCTAAAATCGTGGGGACCGAAATTGCAAAATCTGGATATAGTGGGATGAATTTTGCGAGTGCGGGACTAAGATTGCAATACATATAATCATGTGGGACCATTTACAATTTTCTCTTGCACAAATTTTGAACTTATGGGACCAAAATTGCAAAAATAAAAATTTGCGGGACCGAAATTGCTACATAACATAATTAGTGGACCAAATATACCAATTTTAATATATATATGACCAAAATTGCTACACACAATAATTATAGGACCAAAATATGTCACATCCATACATTTAAAGGACCAAAACTTTGACTAAGCCTTAATTTAAACATCAAAGTTAACTTTTGTATTTATTCCTATATATATAATTTGTTTGACGTACTACACACCGTATAGCCACAAAGTTCGCATGAAGAGAAGCAGCAATTAAAACTCTAGTATAGTTTGCTCTATAGTACAAAAGAACTTCTTTACCTAATAATAATTATATATAGCAATAATTAAAAAAGCAATAATTTATAATTAAAACTAGTATTGTTTGCTCTATAGTAATGATGATGGTCAATATCGGATGACGTTATGGGAAAAATCAAGAACTCTTGTAGTTAGGGAGAACACTCTTGTAGTTGGGCCGAATCAAGAACTCTTGTAGTTGGGTCGGTGAAGAACTTTATTAATTGGCTGAACCAAAAAGCTTTAGTTGTGGGCTGAATTTGAACGATGAACTAATAAGGGACGAGCTAAAAGCCTGAGTAGGAGGTCACGATTGAGTGTGGTAAGGGCTAAACCTTCACAAGGCTGAGGTCGGGTCCTCTGGGGGTTAGGATTGGATTCCAAGATGGATGTAGCCGAGGTGATGATTTAAAGTAGCCGACATTATCCCGACATGCCGAACTCATTTGGTAAAGGTGGGTTCTAGAAGTTTCGATCTTATCCTAATCGGATTGTGTTACCGTAATCATAACAAAATTCGGATTTTACGGAAACCCTAATTAGGGCAAAGCTATAAAAACCCTATTGCAGGTTCATTTTTCTCTAATCACACTTTTCACATTCATTTTTACATTTTTCTCTTCTTCTTGAATACTCTTCCGACTTAAGCATCGAGAGGTACAGGAGCAACCCTCTGGGCCCCTTTTTTTGCATGTCGATGGTGGAGTTCGGTTGAAAGATATTTTCGGGAGACAGATCAATTTTAGGATCGACCAAGTAATAAAAGTAGTATTTTTTAACTTTCTTGTGAAGTAAAATCTAGAAGCTAAGTCATTTTCTTTATTTCTTTAATTATATATTGTTACCAAATATGGGTCAATATCTAAATCACATATTTGCACATATAAAGTGGATCGAGTATACCTATTTGCAGCAGAATCGTCGATCCACATAGCTAGGTTGAGCCATCTACAAGCCTCCTTTTGATCCATGATTAAGCCATCTACAAGCCTTCTCTTTGGTTGAACCCGAAGAAAGAACGAACCCGAAGATTGGTTGAACTACGAACAATATCACGAATCACTTTTCTCGTTGGTGTAAATAACTACAAGAGTTATTCCCTTTGGTATGGAAACCTTAGACCCTTGGAAAACTTTGGTGATGCTCCAAGAAGAAAATCGTAGAGAGAAGTTTTAGGAGGGAGATGATTTTTCTATGTGTAGGAGACGTTCTAATTACTTAGTCTATTTATAGAGAGAGATATCAATATATATCTGGATCCCCTATATCGATTAAGTCTTTGGGGGAGAGGTTTCTAGATAAATCCCATCTAAATAGCACTTCATATTATCTCAAATATGGATGCAACCTAATTGCACCCAATATCTCCCACTCATACATATTTGACTCGACTCATTCGAATCACATCCTCATAGTTCTCATCTCACGTCACTTCTTTCATACATGGAATAAGGCGTGCAATCAAATGAGAAAGTATATCTTAGGAGAGTTATATTAAGTCATCACCAAACTAACATAACCCTACAACTCAATAACTCGCTATGTACCCCGAATCAAGTGGTCGCACCCAATCAAACATCTCACGATCCCTCAATGAAATAAATAGAGCATACTCGACTCACTCAAATATGTTTCAATATTCATGACTAGTCAAACACATTTCGACATAGTCGCCCGGACTATGAATCATAGAACATAAGTGCGTTACCAACTTCATTCTTCCTCGGCCCCATATGCCAATTAGCTTGGTCTTGATAGCTTTCTTAAACATGCTCTCACAAACCGAATCACACATAGACATTGGATACATGCTAAAGTAGCGTCATCAAGCTTAGACCTCATGACATGGTTCAAATTCCCAAAGGGTAAAAGAAAATAATATGGCTCACACAGTGACGAAGTAGGGACCCATTCAACCACTTTCCTATAGGCGGTCGCCTCAAAGCACATGTAGTATGAATACATGCTATGATGGAGCTCCCACTCAATCTAGGCATCTCACGCTCTAGACATCATACAAATCTTAGTCTAGTCACTATTCAAGCGCCCGACCTGCGTACTACTCGTAGTCACTCCCAAAGTGTCATACGATAGTTTGCACATTAAATCTACAAACAGGCTTTTATGAAGTTTGGACATACTTCAAAATCGATCAACTCGGATCTCATCTTAACCTCTAGTTAAGGCAATCATTAATTATACTTATTAACCTTTCTCACTTTGTTCTAGCGAAAGTGATCATTCGCAAACCTCCTTATGCGACACATCTTTTAAGTCTCATCCTGCTCGCTCTCTTAGCGCCAGGGCGATTGCCCGTGTGAGAGGGCCAATCAAAACCTGGTGACAACTCACAAATTCAGTACCAAATACATATTTAGAATCCAACATATCTTATAATCACAATATATTCTCATAGGCCACATGATCAATTCTACTTAATCCCTAATGACTCATATGCCTTTAGAGCATATCTCCAAACAAAGGCTCATAAAAGGGATCAACACCCACACTGCTCGTAGAAGTATGCTTGAAAACAATTTAACTATTCCCGAAAATTCTTAAGTGAAAACAATTTAACTATGCCCAAACCATACACCAAAGTAGTTTTACTATCACAAAGACAACAAAATACATCATGAATGTGCACGCAATGCGCATCATTTCAAGATGCCAAATTTGCCTCTAGAAAATCATATACCAAATTGTTAAGATATCTAGGTACTCACATTTCAACATTGCAATAGCGCATCGATCACTTCGATATCCACTAACCAATCACACTGCTAAGTGCATGACTTGTTGAGTACGCACATAGCGCACATAAAAAATTTGACAGTGCTTACATAAAATAGCTAGCATTTCTTTTCTTCTTCCAAAGATATCATTTCTTGACTAAGAATATGATATTTGACCATGGAGTGTAAAGACAGCCAACACTGAGTGGCGAAAACTCCATGATCTTTCTAGTAATCACATTTTTGCCATATACAATGAGATACATCTCTTACATATGTTCAATGAATTAATTGACCATCGTAGGCCTTTCAAAATGATAGCTCGATGAAATCAATGATGACTCAAGTAACAACTAGAGCTTCTTGATCAGCAATCAATGCGCTCTTACTCCAGTTCTTGAATTCATCTGGTGATCCACATAGATATCCTTATTCAACTTTCACTGAACTATGTCAACATCAATCATCCAAGACAAACCTAGATGAAAGTGGCAATAATAGATAACATATCAGGAGAATTGAGGCAATCTCACTACTTAGGGAGAACACCTCAAAAAAATTTACGTTCTTCTACAGGCGTAAACATTTCGTCCTTAGTCAAGCTACACACATGGTAATCCACCAATCTATATTGCACTTGACCTTCTGAAACCACATGCTTCAAATGGTCTTGCATCTAGACAAAAGATTAACAAGCTTTTAGACTTTATTCTTAGTCATTTGACTCATCTTTTACTTCGTAATAACTATCAACTTAGGGTATCAAGTAAAGTCACATGTTCTATCAACTCATCAACACCCACAAAAGTAATTGTGAAGGATACCCACTCAATCTCATATAGATAATAGGGAATATTTCATATTTAATCCTTTTTACTCATGGAATGTGAGAATCCTTTTCGTGTAAGACACTAGCTCCCACTGACTTAATGTCGCTCCCACTATCCCAACGATTACTAGATGAGTATAAAATACAACATCCTCGCTAGAAAAACAAGCGCCTCCTAAGGATCTTGCAACTTGCATAGTTTTAAGATCTCTTTAGACTCCACATATGCTCAAGAAATCCCTTTTGGGGGAAACCTAAATCATGCGACTTGATTCTCCACGTGAGAACACATATTCTCGAACATACATGGGCAGACCCACTAATTTGGGTTTGTTATCAAACTAAAGCTCATATAAGGTTGAAGAATCATTTGGAGACACACATTTTATGATGTAGGCGAACAAGATACACAAATCAATTTGCGATATCATAAATATAACCATTTTAAAGTGATTGTCCCTTCTTCGCAAGCTCATATAGCTGCAAAGTGTTCAAAACCATCATTCAACTTGCAACTTTATTTCCTTCAACTGTGTGTCCCAACTAATTAGACACGCTATTCCTGCTCTCTGTTAGCATATCTCCATTTGCTAAGAATCGCTCAAAGTAATTTGGCACTTCTAACTTATGAGAGTGGGGATGTACTAACTTATAACATAGATAGCAATAAAGGAAAATATAATGCATTAATTTTTGCCTCAAACTCATAAGTTTGCACTCAACTTAGTGGACTTAGCTTTAAAGGGAAAATAGTTACCTTACATTCTTCCTGCAAGCTTATTCCGGTGGAAAATAATTATGCAGAGGGAGATTGACCTTACCGAGTTAGACAATAAAACCTCCTCGAGCTAATACAATTATCCTCATAACCTCATGTGCATTAATACCAATAGAATACCTAAAAGAAATACTATCTAAAGCTAATGACCACAAAGAAAAGATAGATAAGTCTTCTCACTCAAAAAATATTTTACAAGCGCATTTATCCAGATAAGTGCGCTCTATAGCCTCCTTTTGTGCGCTCTGTAGCTGCACAACCCGATAATAGTCATACACAATTGCTCAATTTCAAATCACATGCTAAGTCAACCAATATCTACAATCCACCCATGGAGTGATTTGGAGAAATTAGCGAAAAAGTAAGAGAACAATAAATAGTCAAACTTCATCTCAGTACAATTACGAGCAAAGTTACCAATCTCATAAGTGCACTTAATATTTGTTGATACTTAATTACCTCATTCAATAAGGTGACATGACTTGTTGTCACTTTATGAATCAATTTATAGTTCTAGTTTTAGCTTTTGCTCTCATCAAGCTACGTACATTATGATTACTCCAACATTCACCTAAGTTGGTTTATGCCATCAACACAAGCGACAAGTGCATTTACTTGAGTATTTTTCTACCATAATATTAATATAAAGATGGTTTTAAAATGAATATTTTATCGATATTGAACACTTCTCAACTTTTTATAATTAACCTCTAGTTAGGCGATTTTCATTAATAATAACCGACGTAACTAATATCCTTAATTCAACTCAAATAGCGAATTTGGATAACTAGAGTTTTTACTTGTGTTTAAGCTCATATTTCAAAAATAGAGCTTAAACCTTTTTATTAAATTTGCATTAAACAAATTAAAGGGCAAAATTAATCCTTGATCCATAAGTATATCATCGGCATTTTAACTGCGATTATTTCTGTAACACCCGAGTCTTTCACTATTTACTTGGCCAATATAGTCCATGCATTTCATGTTATTTATGTGCTACTTGCATTGATACCTATATCTTATAAGTTATCTTACCGTATTTTGATTGTTATTATACTATTAAAACTCCCAAATATGACTAGTTGTTGAATACCTATTTTAAGTGATTGATTTTACATCGAGATAATAATCATTAGATTACACGTGGTAACACTAGATGTATGTGAGTCACAAGTTTACACGTGATTAAAATTGGTAGTGGAGTGTTACATGGATTTGTAAGTCGGGAGGTTATGATCGGTAAGTACCTTAATTAAAAAGAATTAATAAGATACTTAAAAGGAGTTAGATATATATATATATATCAAAACTAATAAGGATATATATATATATAGAGAGAGAGATATAGGTATAGGAGGTCATATAATATATAATTACAATTATAAACGTGTGTGTATATATAAATATAGCTGAAGCTAATAATTATAACACCTAAAAGACTAATATGTTATATTTTTATATATATAAAACTTTCGTAGTGGGATAACTTTTAGTTTACTTGCAAACTAAGTACTTATGCTATAAGCCTCACGAGGATAATGCAAACAAAAGAAATGGGTGATATGAACAACCGCCTTACTAGGTAAGGATAAGATTAGTCTATTATTTAAGTTTTAGTTTAGCAAAAAAAAAAAAAAAACAAAGGGAAAAGCGACAACTTACAAACACACGGTCGGATAGCATAAAAAGATAGGAGTAGAGACAAGGTTAGGAAAATTTGACACAAAGAAAGAAGAGATAATGCACAACTTCCAGTGTTAATAGGTATGCTAAGCTCTCACGATTCATGATTCTTTCAATTCCATAATCAAGATTTACCTTTATTTTAAATTTGTTTGAAGGAAACCTCATCTACATGATTAATAGTTATTGTAAATTAAGTGAAAATATAGAGTTATCTTTACCTAAAGGAGATATTCAACCTTGTAGTATATCTAGTATAATCCCGGTTGGCCTCACGTGAAATTAATTGGAATATTTACTATTAGTACAGACCACATATATATGTGTAAATTCCTTAATCGTTTTAAATTAATAATCTTTTGTCTTAAGATAAAAAAAAATTCAAATTACATGTTTAATTTAACACAAAATAGTTGAGATATATATATAATATATATAATGACCACAAATGGTTTAATTATACTAGTCTGGGATGTTAAGAAATGCCCACAAATTAGATATTTAAAGTGGTGGAGAAATCTAGTAGATTCAGGAGTTAGTAGCAAATTAGATTGTTGCTTCGACTAAATTTAAGGTTTAATATATGTTATTGAAATTGGTACGCTTAAGATAATAATTTACATTTGAACAGGTTTTACTACATGTAATATTAGGAGAGTAATGCGGTTATCTAATTTCCAATAGGATTCCTAAAGGTAAAAGGTAAGTGAAAATCCATCTACAACTACAATGCATGAACATTGTATTTCATGTCTTACTGATATTAAATGCGATTCTTGTATCTTGATGGATGCATTATGGAAACCTTAATGTATGTTTCTTAGTGGATATTGGATTGTGATGATTATTGTTTCATTCTCGCATATCATTCATTGGCATTTGCACATGCATGCAAAGATACGAGCATTGTTGAGATGAGGCATGCACAAAACGATAACTTTCTTTGAAAAGAAAAGATTTTGGTTGGCCACTGCTAGTAGTGCATCGAGGCATGCGAGGCTTGCTTTTATGATATATTTTAGGATGCGAGCCGGGTGTTACTCCTCGGAGGATCATAGGGGTTGACGGGGGTGTGCCTTTGATGGTCACGAGGGGGCGGACCACTTGGTCGTATCCTTATTGACACGTCGGGGAAGACTCCTGGGGATCATTGGGAAAGACAGGGTGTGGACCTCGGGTGGTCCCGGGAGATGGAACTAGGTGGTGTCAATATGATTATGGCCATGTGATTATTGATATTTTGTTGAGCTCTCTCCGGTGCATAGCAGGTGGGTCAAGGGCCCTATGTAAAGAAATGATTATAAATAATATATTTCAATGCATTTTGTGCACTTATGGTAAAATATCTTAGAGTGCATTTGCATTTGTACTACATTGTTCATCAAGTATGCACGGTTTTAAACTACGAGCATTAGCTCATGTAATTCATGCATTGTAGGTGAGTCCGGTGATACTTTGTTGGATTTCATGGGCTTACTGGACGGGGTGTTGGAGCTCCTGCTGGTTATTGAGGACAGTGTACATAGATGACGACCTGTTGGGATATGTTGATGGGTCACCTTTCTTTTTGGTCTTGTAATATATTTTGGTTTAGGGTTGTACCCTCTTTTAAAAACTCGGATGTAAATATATACATATAAATAGCTGGGTGATGTAGGTTATGAGTTTGGTCACATGGATGTCTGTTGTATTTAATAACAGGGTTTGTTACCTCTTTTGCTTGTGGATATGGTTTGTCATTTTCTTACAAGTAAAGTGATCTTGCTTGTTCGTTGTTAAAATATCACAAGTAAAAAAAATGTACAGGTATATAGGCTTTACGTTGTCAAGTTTCACTTTTATATTACTTAGTAATGTAGTAGTAAGGGTGGGCGTCATAATTTCGGGCAATAAGTTCTTACATTTGCGGCTAAAATAAATAAAGCGCCATTCTTTCTTTAATCTACAAAAATATTGTCCATGTCTAAGTCGCGACAATACTGAATTCTTTGTCTATTTACATGATAAATTGGCTAAACTAAAGTTGGTGAGTTTGGTCTAAACATGTTATAATAAATTGCAAAAATAATGAGGTACTGATCTAAATTTTTTATTCTTGATCCAAGTAATATTTATTATTTTGTTCAAAGTCATGAGATCGAAATTTGCCACCAAGGCTAGTAATCATCTCCCACCAAATTGAAGATCATGATAAAAATTATTGATCCATAAATAAAATTATCGATGTCCATAAATAAATCATGCATGCAACCATGCGATATAAGTAATTACGGAAAAAAATATAGCCCCCATGGGCAACATTGACATATGGTGCATCATGTGGAGATAATTTAGACCTGTAGTTGCAAAACAAAAAATATCCGCATAAAACTGATGTTACATAGCCTCCAAAAATCGGCTCAATAAATATATGCCTCAAAAAAAAAATTACATATTTTCAAGGCCTACTACGTCAATATATCTAAGAAAAAGAAAGAAACAAATGAGGATGCCGAACTACCACAATTGTCAAAAATTAACTCCCACAAATAATATTAATGTAAAATGAAACATTCACATACATGAGCAAATGTATGTCAATGTTCATTCATTGCTAACATATGATAATTCATATAACATCAAAAATTAGTTGCGACACAAAAAAAAATTGCATATACATAAGCAATTTATAAAGCATGCAACTCATAAATTAAAAATCACATAGAACATTTTTCTAATGCGCAAAAATATAATTTATTTCGCGCACCTTATGCAAAAAGAAAAAAATTTCATGCACCAATATGCAAAACTAATTTTCGCCTGCATCACAATGCACAAAAATATATTAATTTGTTACTAGCATCTTAATGCGCAAAAATAATTTTTCTTCCATGTATCTAATGCGAAAGAAAAAAAATCTTATGCATTTAATGTGCAAAAGTAATTTTGCATGCATCATAAAGCACAACGATAATTTTGCAACATTATCATGCGTAAAAATAATTTTTGCAAGCACTAAATTGTGCAAAATATTTTTACACACATTAATAATAGAACAAAAAAAATGCACAAAAAATAATTTTACAAGTGTCCCAACACGCAAAAACTAACTTGCTATCCAAGTTCTATACAAATACGAAACATGATGGTATAATAACAAATAATCTTCTTAGTTATGTGGTGGACATGCATGAGATATGTCAAAAGGTCTAGTGTTCAAATCTAAGTTGGATCACCCTTTAATTTTTTTTAATATCAAAGGGATACACTGTTGGGAAATTTATTGTGTAGATTTTGATTCATGCCATGTAAAACTTAAACTAGAAAGTTGGAACCACATTTTCCTTGTAATTTGTATTGTAATAGATAGAAATTGGAAAAGTTTGTCGAGTCGCCTATGCCTAAAAATACAAGAAGTCAATCAAGACTAAAGTGAAGACTCATTGCAAGACAACCGAGTATGGCAAAGAAGAAAAGTCAAGAACTCGACGAAGGTGTATCACCGTGAAACAATCAGATGAAGAGTCGATCAAGTCAACTCAAGAAGCCAAGTCTCAAGTTGAAGTGACAGATGAGTCATCCAAAGATTGGAAGTTAACTCTAGTCAGAGATAAAGTGTTAGTTCCAGTTGTGTGCAAAAGGAACAAACCAATGAGAAGCACTGCACCTAGTGTCAGATACACTGTGATGCTGCAAAGCATTAAATACGAGGAAATGTCAACATCAAGGACTGCAACAAGACAAGCCAACGAACACAAGTGATTTTTGAAATTAGCCTATCTCTTCAACGGGCAAAATTTCAAAAGTTCACTATAAAAGGCTGAGGAAACTCATTGAGAAAAGGTTATCTTGTACACCTGAACCACGAACGAGCAAGCAATATTCAAACTTTAACATGCAAATATTCTCAAGATATTCAAGCCTAAAACTCGAAGGAAATCAATCCAACACAAAGTCATGAAAGAAAGACAACTTCAAACTGTTGAAGATGATACTTTTGAAGAATCAAAAGGGGTCTACTTTCCAAGGAGGATTGTAGGAAGGTTCAAGGTCAAACCAGTCTAAAGTTATTGGAGGGATTCGTGATCAAATCCAAGAAGCTTGAAAAAGTGAGCTGAAGTAGCAAGGCAAAATTTACCTATGATGAAGAAGGCGAGTCGGAAGAGAAGCCGGTTGTGTGACCAAGACATCTCTAGACCGAGTCCAAGGAGCAAGTCACCGTGTGTGATCAAGACTTGTCTATGGTGATAACCACTTTGTGAACTGATCATTACTTAGTGGATTCCTCCAGGAGTTAGAGAAGAGAGGATTAGAAGAATTACCCCATCTTCGAACCTCTATAAAAATCATTTGTGTCGTTTACATTTCAGCACTTTTATTTCCGCATACTTACTTATCTGTGATAATTTTCTATCCAACTCGATTATTAGATAAGTGCTAAAATCAAGTGTTAAAACAAGTTTAAAACAAATCAAAGGGTGTTAAGTCTTCTCACGATAAAACCAATACTCGGGTTAAACAGGTTGAGTTATTCTATCAACGACTCTATCGAGTCCGGTGAGTGGCTAACTCTAATAACTAACTAACTTAGGCCCCTCAAGGACTTACCTGTTTGTGTTAACTCTTTAATTTCTTTAAAAGGACTAAAATCCAAAAGTTGGTAAGGTTTATTCACCCCCTCCCTTCTAAACCTTACTCACACCCCTTAGACCTACAAGTGGTATCAGAGCGGTTATCTTTTCTAAAAGATTTTTAGCACTTGCATTTTCAAAATCTTTCACTCTTAGCAAAGTTATTATCATGGAAGCAAATTTGACATGCATCCCTATGTTCACTTTGTTGAGAATCGATGATGAAAAAATTCGTATGCGGACTCATCTATCTGCTCTACATAATGAAATGTGGCTAGTGATAGAGGATGGGCAACTGCAAATACTAAAAGTGAACACAACCGCAAGGAGAGCAACTGCAGCTGAAGGAGAAGAAGCTGTTGTTGAGGCAAGACCAGCCATGATTGAGAAACCAAGGACTTAGTGGACAAATGACGACAAAAAAAGATACAACTTGGACAATGTGGCCAAGGACATACTTTACAAAACTTTGGACAAAACAATCTTCAACAAACTCAAATCTTGCCTATCTCGCAAAAGAAAAATGGGATAAACCGACCTTAATGTGAAGGATTAGAGCAGATTAAAGAAAATAAATTGTCTGTTCTTTGTACAAAAATTTGAAAATTTTAAAATGCTTGCAGTGAAGCCTTGGATCGGTGGATGCCGTTCACCGAAATCACAAATGAGCTATCAAAGACTTGGGAAAGAATATACACAAAAGAAAATGTGTATGAAGATTCTAAGAAGCCTCCCAGTTGAATGGGAAATGAAGGTCATGGCCTGAGACATTCAATGAACCTCACAACAACATCCAATCATGAGCTATTCTCAGATCTCAAAGCTTATGAGTTTGAGCCGAGAAGAAAAGATCAAGAGGAGACAGTTGTACCCAAAAACAAAAGTGCACTTCTAGTCAAGGAGGAAAGAGAGCTGAAGTCAAGGAAGCCATAGACCAGGAGGAGATTGCCCTGATGGTTAAAAGATTCAACAAGTTCTTCAATAAGAACTATAAAAGAAACAAGGGTGAATCCTCCAGGAGACATTCAGCTCCCTCCAAGTCAAGGGAAGACAGGCCACCCAAGAGAGCTGAGCATCAAAGGGTTGAGTATCAGAGAGCTGATAACCCAAGGATAGAAAGAGCTGATCAAAAAGCTGAGAACCTGTGTTGGAATTGCAGACAACCAAGACATTTTGCAATTGATTGTTCCTATCCACCAGTCAACAAGTACAGGAATGAAGAAGAAAGAAAAGTCTTAGGAGAAAGAAGACAGGAAAAGAAGAAAGACATGTTAGCTGCTGAGACTGTTGAGACAGCTAAGTCGAAAGAAGCAGCAGACTCAGAGAGTAGTGAAGCTGACTACTCAAGTGATTCTGAAGAAGAAGCAATGATCTGTCTAATGGCTAAAGAACAAGATCAACAAGACCAAGAAGATGAGGTACACTCTAATTCATCTCATTCAGATTCTAGTGATAGTGATTGTGATACACACACTTAATCACCCACTGATTTTTATGATTCATTAGGCCAAATGATGAAAGGCTTTGAGCGCATTAAATCCTCACACACACTATTAAATGAGGAAAACAAACCCACTCAAAAGCCATAACTCACAAAATGTTGACTAAGGAGTTTGAGTAGTCTAAGTCACATAGTTGATGAGAACAAAGAGCTAAAGGATGAGAATGCTAAACTAATAAAGCGAGAGATAGGCTGCTATAGAAAAGAGGGAAAATTATCTCAAAAATGTGATTGCCTCATTTACAAAGGCATCTAAATCATTGGATGACCTTATTATGAGCCAAAATATAGTGTGGAGACAAGACAGGCATAGGATTCAATTTCTTTGTGCATAGTCAAACTCCTAGAGTGATTTTGGAAAAAGTGTCTTCAAGTAATGAATTATCTCAAAAACCCAAAACACCATAAGTTGCACCCACATTCATCCCAAAGCACAATCACAAATAAACTGGACCTGGATATAAAGGAAAAGTAAAACAGCCAGTTGAGTATGCTGAGAGGACAGCTGAGAAGAAATCCAGCCGAGTTGGTACTTCTTCAATCTCGATCGTGGAATACATCGTGCATTCCCGCATATTGTCTTTGTAACTCGAGTTGGTAGGCTAACTTCCCAATCCTCTGCAAAATCTTGTAAGGTCCAACATATCTCGGACTCAACTTGCGTCCTTTCTTCGGATTTATCAATCCTTTTCGTGGTGAGAGTCTGAGAAACACTTCATCTCCGGATTCAAATTCCAAATCCTTTCTTCTCTTGTCCGCGTAACTCTTTTGGCGGCTCGAGCTATGCGGATCCATTCCTTGATCGTTTGACCTTCTCCATGGCCTCCGAACTAAGTCAACCTTTGTAATCGAGGCGACTTTCGTTTCTCATTTGGAGTCCATTGGTCATCAATCTCCCGGTGTAGTGGGGATCTGCATTTCCGTCCATATAGTGCCTCGTAGGGTGCCATCCCAATCGTAGCCTGATAGTTGTATTGTAGGCGAACTCGGCTAATGGAAAGTGCGAATCCCAACTCCCTTGGAAATCCAGCGTGTAGGCTCTCAACATATCTTCCAAGGTTTGAATCGTTCGCTCAGATCGTCCATCGGTTTGTGGATGTCTTCTTTGTCTTTGAAACTTAAACTTAGCGAGTACCCAATTCCTCGTGCAAGTACTTCCAAAATCTGAGACAAACCTCGGGTCTCTGTCGATACTATGTCGACCGGTACTCCATGCGGTCGAATGATCTCTCGGATATAAATCATCCAAGTTTACGCAAGCTATTAGTCTTCTTGATAGGAAAGAAGTGTGCGATTTCGTGAGTCGGTCTCACTACCCATATGGCATCATGACCTCCTCTAGTCCTTGGTAGATCCATCACGAAGTCCATCGTTATGTGTTCCCATTTCCACTCGGGAATTCTCAACGGTTGTAGTGAACCAGGTGGTCGTTGGTGTTCTGGTTTTACTCGTTGACACGTCAAACATCTCGCAACGAACTCCGCTACCTGGTTTTTAAATGTTTACCCACCAATAATTCCGTTTCAAGTCCTTACATATCTTGTTTCCTCCAGGATGTATAGTGTATTTCGGACGGTGTGCCTCTACGAGGATTCTATTCCTGATTTGCTCGTCACTCGGTACACAAACTCGATTCCAGAATCTGATAATCCCATCGTCATGCACCAAGAATTCTGATCTCTCTCCTTTAAGTATCTTCTCCTTCAGTTTTTGAAGATGTACATCCATCCCCTGTGCTTCCTTGATCTCATTCAGCAGATCGGGTTTAACCAAAATGTTAGCACATGAAATCTGAGTATTGTTTCTCGTCGGATTCCAATTGCTCAACTCTTCTAATGATTCCACTCTCGAATCATAAGTCGAGCTAAGCTCGCCTTTCTACTCAAGGCGTCAGCTACTACATTAGCTTTCTCGGGATGGTATTGAATATCAAAGTGATAGTCCTCAATCAACTCCATCCATCTCCGTTGCCTCAGATTGAGGTCTTTCTGAGAGAATAGATACTTCAAGTTCTTGTGGTCTGTGAAAACCGTGAATATTACTCTGTAGAGATAGTGTCTCCATTTCTTTAAAGCGAACACTATCGCTGCCAATTCCAAGTCATGCGTTGGGTAATTGGCTTCATATGGCTTGAGCTTTCATGATGCATAAGCGATGACATTTCCTTCCTGCATGAGCACTGCTCCTAGTCCTTCCTTTGATGCATCACTTTAGACGACAAAGTTTTATGTTCCTTTTGGAAGAGCTAAGACTGAGTCGTAGTAAGTCATTTCTTGACTCTTGGAAACTAGTCTCGCACTTGTCATTCCACTCAAACTTGACTTGTTTCTGGGTTAGTCGAGTGAGTGATCCGGCTATCTTGGAGAAATCCTGGATAAATCGTCGATAGTATCTAGCTACTCCTAAGAAACTCCTGATCTCTGTTACAAACTCGGGTTGTTTCCATTCAACCACCTGCTCAGTACCTTGAAGGATCTACGACGATCCCAAAGTGTCGGATACTATGTGTCCCAAGAACGCGACTTCACTAAGCCAAAATTCGCACTTGCCGAATTTGGCATACGACTTATGCTTTCGTAGTGTCTCCAAAACAACTTTCAGATGACGTCCATGCTCTTCTCTAGACTTAGAGTATATGAGTATGTCATCAATGAATATCACTATGAATTGATCTAAATAAGGTTGAAAGACTCGATGCATCGATTCATAAGCGGCTGCTGTGCATTTGTCGACCGAAAGGTATCACTCGTAGTGTCCATATACAAACTCGTAGTGTCCATATCCGGTTTGAAATGCGCTTTTGGAGATGTCTTCTTCGCGGATCTTGATTGGTAATATCCTTGTTGTAAATCAAACTTGAGTACACCGTCGCTCCTTGAAGTTGATCAAACAATCCGTCTATCCTCGGGAGGGGATATTTGTTCTTGATTATTATGACCGCGAGAATCTATAAACGATCTTAATGTGGCATCCTTCTTCTTGACAAACAGTTCGGTTGGATAAATCCTACATCCATCAATTTACGCAATTGAGTCTTCAACTCTTGCGACTCAATAGAGCCATTATATATGGCATTCTAGCAATCGAGCGCTTCTCGGTAATACCTCGATGGTGAACTCGACTTCCTTATCCGGGAGGGGCAGGTGGTGAGTTCTTGTGGAAATACATCTGTGTATTCCGATACTATAGGCACTTGGTGAATTTGTGTCTCAACCTTGGGTGTGTTAATTACAAATGCCAAGTACCCTTGTACCCCTCCAGTGATTGCCTTCCTTGCTTTCATTCTTTGAAATGAGTGGGGCAATCTTAACTTGTTCCCTTCCCAAAATTTCCACTACGGGCTTTCTAGGTTCGTATAGCTTAATGGACTTGCGGCGATAATCCATCTGTGCGGGGTTTGTAGATAACCGCCATTTCGATATCACGTCATATTCGGATATTGGTAATATAAGATCATATCGAGGGGAAATTTATATCATCAATCTTAACCGATGCATTATAGATAACACCGTTATCCGGATTGCGCCCATAGGGGTTGATACTTATAGACATATAGGCATATGTTCCATGCATGGATGTAGCTTGTGTACAAAATATGGTGCGACAAATGAATGCGGTGATCCAGGGTCATAGTATTTAGCATAGTGGTTACACCACGTCTTTGCCTGCGGAGCCTCTTTATGTCCGCTAGTGCAAATGCTCGGCGGGCATCCTTGCCCGATTACCTTGGCCATTGCCCGGCCTGCGGCCGCACCTGTTTGGTTCGGTCTTCGTACTTTGGGCAATCTTTGGTGGTCTGATTACTACCACAACGCAAACACCTTCCCTATTTACGCCAACAAATCATTGGTAGTATGCCTCGGTTTACGGCAATGTGCACACACTTGACCCGCTTTCCTGTCTTGTCCTTTCCTTTATCCGTCTTATTAATCGTCCCTTCAAATCGTCCCACAGCTGTCCTCTTGAGATGTTTGATGGCCTACTCTCATTGAATCATCCCGATACGGTTGATCCCGACTGATGCGGAGAGCCGCCTTTACCGCGGCCGAGTAGGTTGTCATTTCAACATCAAAAGTTGTTTTTGAAGTTCCAGCTTGATCCTCGCGTGAACTTGTACGTTTGTCCTCTTTTCATGCGATTGTCCCCAGCATATTTGGACAACCGATGAAATTTGGGCTCATCTTGAGCTACGGACATGTTCCCCTGCCTCAACCTATGGAATTCATCACGGCGTGCCTCTTTTTCACAACCTTGTGGAATGTACTTTTCATAAAATAGTCCAGGAAATTTCCCCATGTTCTGGCTACTTGGTAATGTTCCCACCTTCTCTCAACTGCTCTCCACCAGTCTCTAGCAGCCGATTCCAGATGAAATACAGCGCGTGTGACTTTCTGCTCATCTGAATATTGGAGAGCATTGAAGATATTCTCCAGTTTCTCAATACATTCCTCCGCCTTTAGGTCATTTGGCTCTCCTAAGAAAGTCGGTGGGTCGAACCGTAGGAATCACTCCAATGTGCGATCGTTCGCCTCTCGGGCGGGTTCGAGAACACGATGTTGAGGCTCGCTTGTTGCCTCATGAAAACCAGTATTTGTTGTAGGGCCTGTGCAGTCAAGTTATCTCCTGCAGCTGGTGGAGGAGGTGGTGGTAATTCGGGGGAGGGTACCCGTTCCTGGGTACGTCATCATTCATTTGGCGAACTCGGCGAGGTCTCCCGCGTCCACGATGTTCAGCCATTCTGTATCTTGAAATGTTAGTTGCAATCCATAAGTAAATGGTTCCAATAAATATTCATGTAAAACAAGTTATATCATAGGAAAGTAACAACAATACGCAAGACACCGAATAAGTAGAAAAGGCATATCCATTAATGTGAAAATTTGAATACACCCAAGAAGTTCATACAACGATGTCTGAGAATTGAATATACATCTGAAATCCAAATACAACTGAATCAAAATACAACAGAAAGCAAAATACAACGGAATGGAATATGCGTCTACAACATCACGAGTACAATCTAACAATCAAGCAAACTACTCGGTAAGGTCACCGTCATCATCACTAGCGGCTACATCAACAATCGGAACCTAATCGGGCTGAGGTGGCGCCTCGACATCGGAGCCAATCGAAAGATCCGGCCCACCGCTCAAGTCCCCGAGCATCATCAAGCGGGGCAGCCTCAAGCGCCTCAGGCTCCCCGACCTCAACTGGATCCTACTTGGGGTCCTCCTCGGGGTCTTCTTCGTTATCTGCCTCTGGGTTGAGTACGGGCTCCGCCTCGGGCGGTGGCAATGGCGACGCATTAGCTGCTAAAGCAGCCTCCAAGGCAGCATCTCATTGGGCTAGGGCCTATGCAAGATCCTCGATCACGGTCATTTGTTTGATGTGGGTCTCTTCCAAGCGATCAATAGTGTCTCGGGACATGTGGGCGTCCATCTCCCACTTTTGGCGGCCATCAATCGCTCGCTTGATCTTTTCTCGCATATTATCCAGGCGCTGCTGGATAATCTGAATCTGGTCCTCCTGCGCACGAATAGTGTTGTCGCGGTCTTTGACAATGACGATCAACTCGTTCTTCTCTTCCTGGCTTCTTTCCAGCGCTTGTCGTCGATTCGATTCGACGGGCGCTCCTCTCCGACAACATCTCGAGGTAGCTCGAAGGTACTCCCGTGCCAATGAATCTTAAGTGCTCAGTAATCCCGCTCGGCGCGGGCCTCGAAAATGTCCCACCAGGTTGGGGGTGCCGCTCCATCCCGATCAAACAAAACTAAGGCGGATTAGACAAGGTAAAGGAAAGATAAGGAGGAAATAAGGACATAATGAATAAAGAAAGTCAGACAAGAGTCAACTAAGTCAAGACAAGTATGACTATGGAATCTCCAAGTATATGTTCTAACTTAGTCTAAACATCAATAATACGGTTCTCTACGCCAATTTGAAATCGATTTCACACTTAATTAGTCAAGTCTCGGTACTACCCAACACGGCATCCAAGGTCCTATCCTGGGTCAGCTCGGTGTAAGTTTCCATCTTACTAGCCGAGCTCTGATACCACTTAAACTGTCACGCCCCAAACGGGACGCGACAACGATCAACCACTTAAACAGAAATAAACCCAATAGTCTAGACAAATGATACAATATTCCCAAGTGAAACAGAGTCTAAAGCAGTGGAAATAATATAAACATATGTACGAATTACAACTTAAAGTCTAACAAGATCCAAATACATCCGACATAATAACCTGAATAAGTTTACAGGCCAAAACTGAAACATAAGGTAAAGTACAATATCCAAATCATAAACGTCAAAGGGTCCTACGCCTAAATTACGACCAAAGAGATAAAAGAGTAGCAAGATAAACGGGAGTCCAACATTAGCGGAAGTACATGAAACAAGAACAATCATCGGTAAAAAAAAGGTGCAAATTTGTGACGGAGCGAGGGTAATCGATCTGTGGCGGTTCGACATCTTCAACATAGTCCCCATCTAAATGTTAGAAAACGAGGAGGGGATGAGACGAAATCTCGGTGTATGGGGTGATCGTGTGCAAGTGTGGCGATATATATAGTTAATACGAGAAAACAATTGTATGAAAATGCGTGAGATATGATGCATGATTCCACACACAATACACAAGCGTCGTGATAAATATATTTAAGTAATATACTTATACGATTCTTTACGAAACAGTTGATTCGTGGTCACACATGCGAGATATGATTCAAGACAGGTAGGATTGCGTGCGGTTTGTAGTGCCAACCAATGCAATACAAGTAGCGGTTGCATACGATTTGTAGCGCCAACCAAACGGGTCCGATTAACTCGAGAATCGTGTGGATCGGACAATGATTCCTTTGTTCTTCCTTGTAACTCCCCGAGCAAGATGGTCCAAGACCACACCTTATCACTCCATAGGCAAAGACAAATCCACATTAGAGCTAGCTAGGCCGGATTGTCACAATCATGATTATAAGTACTACGACCCGCTTCCTCGGACAAACTCCGTCCCTCGGTTGCGGGATTAGGGCGATGGGGCGGAGAGTGGAATAGCGGCCGAGTTGCGTAGTTCCATCCCCGACGTATCCATTCTCATTTGTGAGCTCGACACACCAAGTTGACTCGAGCGGAAAGTAAATACAAGTTCGGGTAGTCAACCAGGCATCGAGTATTATTGATTCGAAGCGATTCGAAAAAAGTTTTGAAATTGTGAGTGGCAATTATGGCGTTGGTGGAGTTATATGGATGAAGATGATTATCGGGAGCATAAGCAATCTTCAATATCTTGAAAGATTAGGTGGAACATAAGTCCCGTTATAGATTCGAAATCGCAAGACGAGTAAGTCGCCCACGATCGGGTATTAATCGGTCAAGATGATCCGATAAGTCAAGGGATTTTTGAGAAAATAAAATATTTTAATTAATTATTAAAGTCAGAGGGTCCAGGGCTGTTTCATTAAAAGAAAAATAATTTGAGTTAGGTCCTTGTTAAAAAGAAAATTTACAATTAGCCCCGTTTTGTAAAAACCAATACTTTTGGGGTTAAAAATTAAATAATTAAATATCCCAACCTTGAAAAATTATGAGGTCAGTTCCTAAATTCTCTAAATTATTCAGAGATTCAGGTTTTTAAAGTTTTGAGGTTGAGTTTTTATAAAATTCTCATATTGTCCCCAAATTTGTTAAAATTGTCATTTTGGGCACTAAGTTTAAAATAATTGGAACTCACAAACCGGAAGGGCTTTTAATGTAATTCCAGTTGGAAAATGTCACTAAGGTCAGTAAGATATTGGGACAAAAACAGTTTTAAAAAGAAATGAGTATAGGTCCCTTAACCTTTGAAAATCTCATTTTTGTCCCATTTTGAAATAATTTCCTTTAAGGCTTTTAGGGTTCCAATTGTTATGAAATTTGAACCTTGGGTCCAAAATATAATTATGTTATAGTTAAATTAGTATTTCCAGGTACATGGGTTGTATAAGTCCTGGAAATTTCATTTGGGTCCTCAAGGTTAATCTTTTACAATTTAGTCCCTCAATTTTTATAAAATTACTTTCCAAGCTCTAAACACTTGGATTTTTGGAATACACTTAAATTATGTCATTTTCAGTCCCTTAATAGTTAAAATTTCAAATTTTAAGGGTCTGGTACAGTTTCGAAAATTGCAATGTAGTCCTTAAACTTCTAAAATTTTACAATCTAGTCATTGGGCTTTTAAAGGTTGATTTTATTTATCTTAAAACTCTTAAAATTTTATTAAAATGTCCAAACATCATTTTTGAACCTGTGTACAGTCCCAAAACTCGAAAATTACAGAGGGGTCCCTTAAGTTTTATTTTCTTGCAATTAAGTCCACCAACTTTCTATTTTTGCATTTTAAGTCCAAAAATTAAAATTTAATCAATTATGCTCGACTTGTCCAGGTTATAAGTCATACAAAACATGGATTTCAAATCAATTCATCACAAAGTTTAGAGAGGAAATTGATTTTTACCTCATAATTAGTATTTTTGGTGACAAATCTTAAATTCATAACAATTTTCCTCACTATTTTTTAGTTTTCTTGTAGTGTATTTTTTTTTGAGGAAATTACACAAAATACCCTGATTTTTAGAAAAAAAGACAAAAATACCCCACCCACTCCATCCCATGACAAAAATACCCTACCTTTGGTTTCATCTCATGTTTGGATTAAGAACTTTTATTAAGTTTTTTCCAGTTCCCGTTAAGACTTCTTATTAAGACTTCTTCCTCATTTTTTCACAAACCCTAGCTCTCTCAAAAATAAAAATCTGAAATCCTACTCTCTTTCCATCTCCCACCTGTTGCACGGTTGCAACTCTTCGTTTCCGCCGGCGCCTCGCCATATTCTCCGTCGGCGCCTCGCCATCTTCTGCGCCGCCCCGCCTCGGCTAAGTCTATTTTTCTCTCTTTCTTTTTAATTTCGAATTTGGTAGTTAGAGAAAGAGACTTTTATAAAGATCGAGAGCACATATTCGTTCTTATGAGGGAGTTGGCGCGTTTTTGTTTCGATATTTTTTTCATCGATTTTTACTGTATATTAGGGGATTAAAATTTTAAAGGGTGTCAGCCTTTTGCAATTAATTGTAAATTAAACTGTCACCTTTTTGGTTTGTTCTGCTTCTGTATTTTGAACTGAATTCATATCATGATAGCTATAATGGAGCTAATATGCTATGTGATCTTGTTATGCTATGTGAGTTTTCATATGTTTTCCAGAACTGTGACGGATGCAAAGAGGAAAGCATTTGGTTTTTGTTTTAACGGGGCGGGGCAGACCCGTCCCATGCGCGGCGGGGCGCGGGTCTTTGTTGAATGCAAATTTGAATGATTTGTTGATTTTGTGTTGTTGACGCATGATTTTTCTGTGTTCTTTTATTATTTTGTGATTTGAAGTTTTTCGTTTGTTTCGATGTTGTTTCGAAGTTGTTTATTTTGTTCTTTTATGTATTTTCCATTTATTTTGTTCTTTTTTATTGTTTTTGATTTGTTGTGTTATCTATCTGACTGTGTATCTTTTTTTTTATTTCTTTTGTAGTGAATGTGGGATTTTTTGTTGCTTGTTATGCCAAGCACTTTATTGTTTGGAAGGCTATGGACGTCGAAGCGTTCGAGATAGAGAATGAACAAGCAAGGCTCAGTCATCTGCTTCACAATCATGCTAAGTTGAAGCTGCAAAATGGTGATGACGGTGACAACGACATTGAGATTCTACCTTCACTTCCGAATGATTTTAGAGAATTGTTGTTACGTAAATCTTAATGATGGTGTAATCAGTTGAAACATGTAAGAAACATAAATGAAACATGTAAGAAACAATTGTGAAATAGGGGATCATGTGATAAAAATTTGTAGTAAATTAGCATAGTCTAATGAGTCGTGTGCTTTGGAGTGAGCTTGTATGCGTTCGAAACTCGAAAATGTTGAAACATTTAAGAACTCGTTCAACTAATTAACTTATTTTATAACTTTTGAAAAACATTATTAAAAAGAAACACCATTAGAAACATATGTTTAATTAACAAAAATATATCTTATATCTTAGAATTTGAAAGAGTAATTGTCAACCCAAGGATGAGTAACTGATGAAAGCAAAACCTGATTTACATGGGTTTTTTCAGTTTTCACGTGAATAAACTCAACATGTTCATGAAATTAAAGAAAGTAGCAAGATGCAGTGATCATAAGCACTATTGAGCAAAGTATAAGTAGGGTTACAAATGATAACAAACTAGTGTATCTGAAAAATTAAATCAATTTGTATTGTACATCCATCTCCTGGGAAGATACTTTACTTATTTGATTAGAAACTCAAAAAGTTTGCAAATAGCATAAATCTTTATCCCAAAGCTAAGGTAAACGGAAATATTCACCAACTCCCTAGAACAAAGTTGGTATACTCTCTATTTTTTCCCATTATCCATTGTGGCATACCACCTGAGATTTTCTCCATGCAACTGTGGAATTCAATGAAAAGGCTAAGTGAAACATATAAGAAACATAAATGAAACAGGTATGAAACAACAAAGAAACAACAAATATGTTTGAAACAACAAAGAAACAACAAACATGTTTGAAACAACAAAGAAACAACAAAGAAACCAACGCAAAAAATCAGCGGAAAATGGGTATTTTTGTCAAAAATCAGCGGAAAATGGGTATTTTTGTCAAAATTCAGCGGAAAATAGTATTTTTGTCCAAAATCAGCGGAAAATGGGTATTGTGCAGGGATTGGGTATGGAAAATGGGGTATTCATGTCCTTTTCTCTTTTTTTCTTTTTATTGGGGCAGCTTTTTTCTTGTCGTCATGGGCCCCTAAAAAGTGAGGGTTGGCGGCCCTGACTGTGAATTGTGATAATTGATATATGATGATCTTTTAGAATGCCGCTTAGTTAAACCTTTTCTGAAGCTTGAACTAGAACATATTCAAATAGAAATAATTGTCTTTTGAATAAATCGGGAGCTTATTACATATGTTTTTCCCACGTTTATGTCTACTTTGTTAATGTTATCATTATTGGCAAATTTGGTCTTTACGCACGACAAAGCAAAATCCAAAGGTGTTGTAACATCTTTGTGCAACACCTTCTCGCGCTGATCTGGCGATATCATGCCAAATTCTCAGGGTGTGTTTTTGGCAAGATCTTTATATTGTGAATGTTCTTTGATATTATTTGATAAACTTTATCTTAATTGATTGACCATTTATTAATTGTCAATTATTCCTTTTAAATCACTTTCTTGTGTAATTGATTCTTACCCACAAGGAAATGATTTTTCTTTCGATTTCCTTCCTTTTGCAAGAAATCGTCCTCTTGAAATCGTGGATTGGATTTTCGTTTTGATTGCTATAAAGGGAGAGTCGGACCTTTGAAGAAGCTACCAAGAGAAAAAGATATTTTGAGCTTATTGTTCTTCTTCAAGAAATACTTGTGTCTTTATTCTAGTCTTCGGAGATGACGGTGAAGATCTACTTGTGGATCGACTCAACCGTTCAAGGGATTTGAAGTTGGAGGATTCCAACAAGGTTGAGATTTTTGGAAGAATCAATCGAAATATTAGTTTTATACGAGTGTTGGTGTATAAGATAAAGAGGAGTCTTTATGCTTTATGTAAATCCATCGTATTTGTAATAACTCGTTGTTTTCTAATATTGGATTGTTTTCTTCTCTGGCGTGGCCTCGTGCATTAAGATTGAGGAATCTAAGCACGTTAAAAATCCTGGTGTTATTTATATTTCCATTTGTGTGAGTGTGTCGTATGTTTTAGTGTTACAACATTAACATACAACACTTTTGAATCCGAACATCCAGGGTTTTGTATTGATATATTGATTAATAGGGCAACATATTTTATCAATTGGCATCAAGAGCCTAACACTAATTCTTATTAGTGAGATTACATTTTGTATTTGTTGCTTACATGTCTTGTGTCTATGAAGTATGTTCGGTTTTACGCCCTCAATTCCTTGGCGATCAAAAAAGAACGAAGCAAATCCTCAATCAAAAGCAAAAGTATTCAATGCGAGAGAATGTGGTGGCTTTGGACACATCCAGGTTGAATGTGCAAATACTCGAAAGAAGAATGTGAAATCATTCACCTTCATTGACAAAGAGGTTGGTTTAATGAATGAAACGCAACCCGTGCTATTTCTCGGTGTTACAACACCAAGAAGGTATGACACTAACTTTCCTTTTGTTGAAAGATGTCTAAACTCTGTGATTGCCGAGAGGAAAACAATTCAAGTGATGAATACTCGAGGATGACTCGGAAGGCGATGAAGAATCAAGAAATGAAGAACTAAGGAGAGTTTACCAAAAGATGTACGAAAAATGCTTGGTTGTCTTGAAAACAAATGGGAATCGGAAAAGAAAGTAGTGTGTCTTATGCTGAAAAGAGGCACTCAAAGGGGAAATAGTTAAGCTCGAAAGAGTTGCTACCGATAGGAGAGAAGAACTTGTCAAAGTAAAGAAAGAACTCAAAGTGACATGACTAACTCACAAGAAACTCAATTAAGGGAAAGGGAGATTAGATGAAATTCTATCTCAAGGACAATCACAACAAGGTCGTGCGGTATTGGCTTTAATTCTAATTTTAACAAAAACATTGCGAATAAAAAGATAAATTCTAAGATCTGTTTTTGTTAAAGAAGGGACATCTTTCATCAAACCGGAAAAGAAACAATGGCTTTGTTCCTATATGTCATTATTGCAATCGCCCCGCCACATAAGACCTAAGTGTTATCGTCTTCAAAAACACATTAGGCAAGGCAGAGTGCAATCTCAAGTGTATCAACATCGGCAAAGAAGCACTCCTCGTTTTAAAATAAATTTATCAAACAAACCCAAGAAAATGCAAGGTTATGAAGGATGAATTCTCTTGCTATGTTGTGCACACCTCTTTGAAAGCCAATGTAATCAATCCTGGTACTTTGATAGTGGATGCTCCCGTCATATGACCAGAGAACTTGAGAAACTGACTGAGTTTGAAAAACATGAAAATGGATTGGTTGCTTTTGGTGATGGTACTAAAGGGAAAGTTTTGGGAAAAGGAACCTTGAATGTGTCTGGTCTTCCTTCTCTCAAAAACGTTCTATATGTTGAAGGATTAAAAACCAATCTTATCAGTATCAGTCAGCTTTGTGACGATAATTTACTTGTGAGATTTGATAAAAATGTGTGTGTTGTTTTTGATAAAACTGACAAATGCATTTTGAAAGGTAACAGATCGTCTGATAATTGTTATCTGATACAGGAACAAGTTCAGTGTTTAGACACTCCTTTTGTGTGCAATAAATCTTCCTTAAATGACACTGAGTTGTGGCACGTGAAGTTATGACACATGAATTTTCATGGTATCTTTGAACCTTATTAAAATAGGAGCAGATTAGGTGTTCCTAACCTTAGCAAAGATCACCTTAGTATACGTGGTCCGTGTGAACTAGGAAAACAAAAAGGGAAGCACACAAGGTGTTGCAACACCTCGATTCTTCACACTATGTGGAAACTGTCCATATGGACCTTATGGGGCCAATGCAAGTCGCAAGTGTAGGAGGCAAGAAGTATGTGTTTGGATGTGTTTGCTATATTCTTAATGACATACATCATCTTGGTAAGTTTGATTCAAAAGTGATATGAGAATTTTTTGGGATATTCTGTTAATAGCAGAGCCTATATGGTTTACAACATGAGAATTCGTACTATCATTGAATCTATAAATGTTGTTGTAGACGATACTAAAGATTTTGCGATATATATCCAAGAACAAGGATGATGAAAGTGCGAGAAGAAGTTTGGTTATGACATGACTCGCCAAGATGCAACCAGTGGTGTTGCAACACCGATTCCACACCGATCGGAAGGGGTGACCACAAGTAGACCCCGAGTCCGATGTTGATGGAGCCACTAAGTTTGATATCCGTGATCAAACCGGAAAAAGAACCACCAAGCGGGATAAGAAAGAACCATCCCGTGGATCAAGTTATTGGGCAAGTAAATGGAGGGCATTAAAACAAGAGGTAAAGAGAAAGTCAAATGCAGGAAAATGGTAAGATTTGTCTGTTTTACTTCTCGAATTGAACCCAAAAATGTTAAAAAAGCTCTTGTTAATGAATATTGGGTTAATGCCATGCAATTAGAACTGGATAACAGAAAGAGCACTACTGGAGGGTGTTTCTATCTTGGAAATAATCTGGTTTCATGTTATAGTAAGAAATATAACTGTGTTTCGTGGTCCACTGCTGAATCTGAGTATATTGCATTGGGAAGTTGTTGCTCCCAAATATTATGGATGAGACAAATGTTGGCTGATTATGGGGTTGAAGAGAAAATTCTTCTTTGCTTATTGTGATAATTCGAGTGCCATAAACATTTCTAAAAACCCAAAGATTCTAGAACTAAACACATCGATATTCGACACCATTTCATTGGAGACTTGGTTGAGAATAAAATTGTTACCATTGATTTTGTAACTACTGAGAATCAAATTGCTGATATTTTCACCAAAGCCCTTGACTTTCAAAGGTTTAATTACCTCGAAACTTGATCTCGGGTGTCTGTACTCTACGAGCGTGTGGGTTTCAGTGTTGCAACACCATGTGCATCATTTCTCTTTCTTTGTGTGTTGCAACCTCTTTTTGATCTTAATTCTTGTGCATTAGACATTTTGCATTTTTAAGATCATTACATTGGCTTTTCTGTTTTATTGTTGTAACCCTATTGAGTACTCCTTTGATGAATTTTCTGCCTAAAAACAATTGTGGATCAAATTGCAAACAGAATGATTTTTCCCATGTGAAAGATGTATTTATTTTTGGGCCTTTGACGGAAAAAGCTGCCCTTACATTGTGTGTGAAAGCTATTCAGTTGTGAACCATTCTATGTTCTTTTATATGCTTGAATCTTGTTATGATCTTCTGAGAAAGAGCTACCCATGTTTTTGGAGCGAAAGCTACCGACTGGCTAATTGTTCATCTACTGATTCCTTTCACTCAAAAGATTTATTAAATGGGAAAAGGATTTTGATCCATTGACTTTGTATGGTGGTGTTCGTGAAAAAGGTGGTACAACACTGGGTTACTGCACCAAAATGCCTGAGGCCTTTTTATTCCTGTCAGAAATAAACTCATCATTCTAGACATCCCTTAGGGTCATTTTTTGGGCTTGTTGAAAATATCCTCCTTATTGATTCGATGTGGTGTATTATTTTTGGAAATGATTTATTCCTTAAATTTGTCTCTGATAATTAATGGTATTGTTCATCTGTGCTTATTTTGAATTAATTGCACACCTTGAATTATGGGACTTTTCCAAAAATATTTGAATTTCAAAATTGCAGTTGGAAGCTTTTCTTGGAAACTCCCATAGTCGCCATTTGTATCACTCTAATTATGGCGGTTCATTCTCTCATCAATTTTGGTAAGGACTACTTTCAAATTCTTGAAGGAGATTGTTTTGACCAAAAAATAGCCAAAGTTTGGTTGGCTTCGTTTGTCTTTTTTTGGTCAAAAAGGGGGAGAGAGGAGACTCAAGTGAGGTGAGACCCAAGTAAGGGGGAGCAAACTGAGTCAAGTGAGATGGTGAGATGAGACCCACTTGTGGGAGAGTCCGAAAAGTCCAGTGATAAGGAAGAAGATGATGATGCGACTTCTAAGGGGAGTTTGAATATGACTTTTCAAAGATAAGGAAGAAGATGATGATGCAACTTCTAAGGGAGTTTGACTATGATGATGAGGAAGATGGTGTGGCTCACTCTGAAGGGGAGTCAAAGGATGACTCGATCTATAGCATTCTCTGTTTATCTTGCTTTGTAGTTTGATGATAAAGCTTTTATTTTGGATAAACCGATTGAATATATGCTATTGGATAAATGCTTGTTACTTTGATCGTGCTAACATTTGCGGGATTTAAATCAAAAGTGTTGCTTCACTTATGATTCTTTATTTTTCCTGCATGATGTGTTTTTGACCAAAAGTGCCAAAGGGGGAGATTGTTAATGTTATCATTATTGGCAAATTTGGTCTTTCTCAAGACAAAGGCAAAATCCATGTTGTAACATCACTTGCAACACCTTCTCGCGAATGACTGGGCCGATATCATGCCGCATTCTGTGGTGTATTTTTGGCAAGATCTTTATATTGTGAATGTTGCTGATATTATTGGATAAACTTTATCTTAATTGATTCAGCCATTTATTAATTGTCAATTATTCCTTTTAAATCACTTTCCTTGTGTAATTGATTCTTACCCACAAGGAAATGATTTTTCTTTCTGATTTCCTTCATTTTGCAAGAAATCGTCCTCTTGAAATCAGGGATTGGATTTTCGTTTTGATTGCTATAAAGGGAGGAGTCAGACCTTTGAAGAAGCTACCAAGAGAAAAAGATATTTTGAGCTTATTGTTCTTCTTCAAGAAATACTTGTGTCTTTATTCTAGTCTTCGGGAGAAGACGGTGAAGATCTACGGTGTGGATCGACTCAACCGTTCAAGGGATTTGAAGTTGGAGGGATTCCAACAAGGTTGAGGTTTTTGGAAGAATCAATCGGAATATTAGTTTTATACGAGTGTTGGTGTATAAGATAAAGAGGGAGTCTTTATGCTTTACGTAAATCCAGTCGTATTTGTAATAACTGTTGTTTTCTAATATTGGATTGTTTTCTTCTCTGGGCGTGGCCTCGTGCATTAAGATTGAGGAATCTAAGCACGTTAAAAATCCTGGTGTTATTTATATTTCCATTTGTATGAGTGTGTCGTATGTTTTAGTGTTACAACATTAACATACAACACTTTGTTTGAATCCGAACATCCAGGGTTTTGTATTGATATATTGATTAATAGGGCAACATATTTTATCATACTTGAATGAATATGGAATTCAGATCATTTTCGCAAGCTGCATGGTTTTTTTTTTACTATGTACATGTAAGACATATAGCATCGCACACCGTTTGGTTTGAGTAGTAGTCTTACGAGCTGAAGGTCTTTCCATCTTTCATTTTTACTAAGGCTTAGACTAACATTAATTGATGTAATTTGATATTTCTTAATTTATGGATGGGATTTTTTTTAAGGAAAAAAAAAGCATCGCGTTAAAACTCTGCGCCACTTTATTAATTGAAACTAAAGCTTCAATAAAAATAATAGACAAAAATAAAATAACAAAACATACACGACCATAACAAACACTACAAGAAAAAAATATTTTACCTATAGAATTTTTTTTAGGTAAATATTAAGATAATTATAAAGTGTAGGTTTACCTACAGAATCTAAAATTGTTGGTACCACCTACAATATTTTTGTCGATAATTTAAAAGATATTAGTGATCTGTCGATATAATATGGGGGAAAATAATATTTTTTATTTTGTAGATATTTTATAGGCAACTATAAAATTTAGTGACAAAATTTTTTGTGTCGGCAAATTATTTCGGTAAACTGAAATTTTCTTATAGTGAAATATCAAGTACATTCCAAAACAATATTCTAGCACCAAATACCAACCATGATTTATGTGATCCAGGATTAGGGTTGTAAATGAACAGAGTGTTCGGCAAATTACTCGTGAACAAGCTCGGATATTATTTGTTTATTTAGTTAAACGAACATAAACGAACAAATTTTGGTCTCGGTAAATAAACGAATAGAGTTTGAACAATCCTATACTCGTTCATTAATTAATAGTTGTTGAACAATCTATTTTAGTGTTCGTTTATAAATGTACATGAACAAGCTTGAATAGTGCCTGTTTGGAATTGTTCGTGAACAAGCTCGTTAAGAGGTCGACTTATAGCTTGATTATTATTCAATTAATAATATTAAAATAAAATATTGATATTTGTTTGTTCGTTCGTTCGTGAACAAAATTATTGATTGTTCACGAACACTTTATGAACACAAATTCGAATATGAATCTACTCATGAATACGCAATGAACACAAACTCGAATATGAACATGTTCACGAACATGTTCACGAATAAATTCGAACATTACAAAAATTAAACGAACAAACATGAACACGAATTTAACAATCCAAGCCGAGCTTGAGCCGAGCTCGACAAGACCAAAAATAAACAAACATTTGGCAAACACTTTGCTCGGCTCGACTCAGATCGTTCTGACCCTATGACCAGGATGTTAAGGGCTTGAAACTAACTTGGGTTCAAGAAGAAATTAAAGCAACAATATGTGAAAAATTCGAAAAATGGTGTTGGAAACCTTTTAGACTTTAACCTTCACGACCTTACGACGTAATACAAATTGACTCCACAAATTGAATTGTTCGATAAAATACATGTCCTCTATGGTACGCTGGATGTAGGCAGTAGCGAACATAGGACTGGGTACTTGGGGAGGGTGGGGGGGAGGGGAGAAACCTATTTTTGAAGACCTACAAAATGAATTTTTGCTCAAAAATTTTGTGGGCAAAACCTATTTTTGAAGACCTATTGAATGAATTTTTCCGATTTTCTTTTAAGGGGCGGGGGAGGAAATGTAATTTTTCAGTAGTTTTGCAAGCATCTCTTTTTACTCTGGGGCTTTTTCTTTTTTATCGTAGAAATTTCATTTTCTCTAAGATTAATACCTTGTGTAAAAGGGGAAAAAATGGTAAAATCTCAGAATTTACAATCATTGATGAGAGCCAACTATGTAGCATCTATATCCAGAATTTAAATATTTTATTCGTCATTAGTCCGTTATGTTGATAAAAAATCTTGACTCTGGGCATAGACTCTTTGGAGGTGAAGGTCATAATTTATTGAATGAATTAGGGAACGCCTTCTGATTCCGAACCAATTGAATAAAGAAATGGGCTTCTGATCACACCCACATCGGGCTGGCGAAAGAAAACTATTAGCTCAGTTGGGCCAGTTTTGCAATTCACTCACACAAAATCTACACTTTTCTCACGTCTTTACGAAGCATTTTCAAATACATTTAATATTTCTCTCGGTTTTCTTTCCTCAGCCCCAAAAAGTCTTAATTCAACAAAGGTCCTTTTGGGCTATGAAACTAAGCTCCAAACAAGAGGACTAACAAGTTGGCTGACTAGCTAGTAAATTTCAACTTTAGAAAATATAATTTTAAATTAATTAATATAGTAGTGTATGTTTTTTTTAATACTCCCTCCAATTTTCAATAAGTGTCGCTTTGGTTGATCGAAATATTTTCAGAAAGAGTAATGTATTGTCATTTTTAAAAGGAAAATGAGATGAATCTCATAAAGAAATGCCATTGTATTACTAAAAGAGAAAGCAATGCGACATTATAATAAAAAGGTGTTCTTGTATTTCTTATTTAATTGATACAATGAGACTACTACACAAAAAGGATTTAACAACGGGTGTTTACATCGGTTACTCAAGGAACCGATGTTAAACAAATTCGGTGGCATAATTGTAAATTAAATTACAAAGTTACAGGTTCAATTAAGGGACCGATGTAAAATCTGATTAGTTATAAACATTCTACGGTTATTTCCTAACCGATGTAGATGTTACGATATCTTACACCCGAGATGAGAACAGATGTAAAATTGCTTTTATCTTTCGTCTCGCATCTCCTCCCACTCTCGAGTCTCGATCTGCGACATTGGAATCGCCCAACCCCAAAGTTTTTCTCCGATATTTCTAAGCGCACCATAGACGTCCATTCGCGATTCCAAAATCTAAATCCTAATTTTATTGTCTGTTATAGCAATCTCTAAATCCCCATTCACATTCCACGAAACCCTTTCCCCTATCGTTTCTCTCCTAATCTTCTCTCTTATTTTTCTCTTCAAATCGGTTGAAAACACCATTGTTGGCACCCAGGAAGTAGTTGCGTATTTGAACTCATCACGATCCAATAAATTTTGGTGCTTACGTTTTGGTAGACCCATCGGTGTTCTTTGTTATAAATCGAAATCACAAAGGGCATGCTTTAATTCACAAAATCCAAAAGCATGCTTGACCGATCTACCATGATAATCCGAAACGAGAAGAAATTAATCTTAAACACGGGCGTGCATGAATCCATTAGGGTTATTGAAAATTCTTGATTTTGGTTTGATCTTCCAAAACAAACGGTTACGCCCTCTTGTTTTCTCTAAAACCGTAAAAAAAACCGCTTAGTAGAGAGAATACGAGAAGTTATCCTCGGCTTTTAAGAGCCATTTGTCTTGGGGACCATAACCGTTTTGGATAAGTATCCCTTTATTTTCTATTTGGTCCTCAACAAATAGAAAATCTCCTAATAGTATCTACACATTTAATCCCATAACAATTTGATACCCTTTTAATCCAAAATTAAAACCTTATTAGATCACTTTAATTGGATTAAACCGTAAGACAGCTATGCACATTTAATTAACATATGTTAGTCCAAATTAAATGTTTCCAACAATCTCCCACTTGGACTACATATGTTACCAAACAAATGTGCAATACCTTATGAGCTCAAACCTTCTTTGTCACATATAAGAGTATCCCTTAACAATCTCGTCCATTGATTGTACTAATACAGGACCAAAGAGGCTTTCATCACTTTATGCGTGAATAAACCCATCAATAATCACATATACCAGCACAATCAAATGACATAGATCAATCATGGGTGCGTAGCATGGAAATTACATGTAATGTGATCTAACATGTCTATTTCAACCGGTCCACCTTATTCCTTAGTGAGATCAATCATAACCAAAATGACAGAGTGTAATAAATCAATACTTTATATCCGTACGAAATATCCAAATACACAAAATGTGTCCAAAATAATGTATAAAGCAATAAAATTACAGACTCCCACTAAACCAAAGTGTCCTGAAATCATTACACCCATACGAAAGCAAAGTGTGCTCGTGAAAGACCCTGGTGTTAATCCTTTAGTAAGCGGATCCGCAATCATTGAGTCCGTTCCGATATGCTCTATAGTTATCCGACCACTCCGTACCCTTTCCTTCACAACCAGGAACTTTATGTCAATGTGTTTTGACTTAGTAGAGCTCACTGTTGTTATTAGAATATAAGACACCTTTGCCGAGTTATTGTCACAATACAACTTGATGGTCTTTCTATATTCCCAATAATCGCGACCAGTGACAAAATTTCGCGACCATATTCCATGATTGGATGCCTCATAGCATGCTACAAATTAGCTGCCATGGTAGAAGATGCTACAAGTGTCTGCAGCACTTCTCCATGAAATGGCTCCCCGGCCAATAAGAAAATATAGCCCGAAGTGGATCTCCTCTTGTCTTGGCATCCCGCAAAATCGAATCGAGAATACCTATGATCTCCAATCGATCGATTTTAGTATGTGAGCATGTAATCTTTTGTTCTCTGTAAATACCTCATCACCCGTTTGTCGCTTTCCGATCCATGCCAGGGTTACTTAAATATCTCGCCCAACATACCAACAACAAACGCTTATATCGGGTTTTGTGCGGACTGAGCATACATTAGACTCCCAACACCAAGTGAAGCATAGGGAATCTTCGCATTTCCGTAATTTCAGTTTCCTTTAGGGCATTGTTCGAGACTAAACTTATCTCCTTTAGCTATAGGGGTGTCTCCGGTTTGCGATTATGCATGCCAAATCTTTGCAACACTTTCTCTATGTAGCTCTTTTGTGATAATCCAAGAATACCCGTGAACGATCCCTGTATCCAATCCCCGAACAAAAGAAGCTTCCCAAGATCTTTCATCTCCATTTCTTTGATAGAAATTTCTTGGTATCGTCAAAGCAATCCTGAGTCATTAGTGGCAAGCGAGAATGTCATCCACATACAAGACCCGAAAAAATACACTTACTCCCACTAAACTTGTGATACACACAATCATCAACGACATTAGTCTCAAAACCGAACGAGACTACTACTTGATGAAACTTGTGGTACCACGAGAAGCTTGCTTGAGCCCATAGATGGATTTCTTTAATTTGCAAACCATAGACTTTGGGTCTCCGGACACAAAGTTTTACGGGTTGCACCATATATATCGTCTCATCAATGTCTCCATTGAGAAACGCCCGTCTTTACATCCATCGATGTAACTCAAGGTCAAAATGTGCAACTAATGCCATAATTATCCTGAAAGAGTCTTTCGTGGAAACCGGAGAGAAAGTCTCTTTAAAATCAATGCCTTCTTTCGAGTAAAGCCTTTAGCTACAAGACGAGCCTTATATCTTTCCACATTACCCTTGAATCCCTCTTGGTCTTAAAAATCCATTTGCAACCAATAGGTTTCGCACCTTTAGGTAATGGGACAAGATCCTAAACTTGATTGTCTTGCATTGACTTATACTCTTCATTCATGGCATCAATCCACTTTTGAGAGTTTGGATCTGCATGGCTTGATGGAAATTGATAGGATCATTTTCCATCAATCCATTATTATCCTCATTTTCTTGGAGAAATACCACATAATCATCCCAATAGCATTTCTCTTCTCTCTAGTGGACCTCCTTAATGGCACTAGTTCTTGAGGTTGTTGAGTTTGTTCTTCCCGAATAGTTTCAACCTTGAGTGGGGAGTTCTTCAACATTATCATGTTGAGGTTAAATCTACTTCTCGGCTAATGACAGAATAGAAACACGAACATCATCGTAAAAACGATGGTAGGTGTCGAGATCGACTCCTCCTCAAAGGTAATGTCTCTAACCTTATTTCTCCCCCCAAACTCAACATCCTCAAAGAATACCGCATTTCCCGTCTCAAAAATAGACCTTCTAGTGGGATCATAAAACTTAAAACCCCTTGATTTTTCTGAGTAACCAATAAAATAGCTGCTAACTATTTTGGAGTCCAACTTCTTTTCATTTGGCCTATAAGGCCTAGCCTCAGCTGGACATCCCCATATGTGAAAGTGGTTTAGACTCGGCTTTCGCCCAGTCCAAAGCTCAAAAGGTGTTTTAGCAGCTGCTTTAGTTGGTACCCTGTTGAGAATATAAGTCTGCGATCTTTAGTGCATCTCCCAGAGTGATTACGTAGGCGGAATGACTAATCATACTCCTTACCATATCCTTTAGAGTCCTATTTCGTCTTTCAAAGAACACCATTCATGCTAAGCGTCCCGGCATGGTGTCTTGTGGGGCGATTCCACATTCCTCTAGAAAGATAGCAAAAGGCCCCGGGCGTTGTTCTCTGAACCATCATATCTGCCGTAGTACTCACCTCCACGGTCGATTGATGACTTTAATTCTTTTGTTGAGTTGATTCTCAACTTGACCTTAAAACCTTGAACATGTCCAAGTGCCTCTGATTTTTCATGAATTATTTTTCATGAATTAGATATAGGTACCCATAGCGTGAGTAATCATCTATGAATGATACGAAATATTGTTGACCATTCCAAGAAGCCTTAGGAAATGGCCCACAAATGTCTGTATGTATCAATTCTAAGACGTCGATATCCTGTTGGCACCTAATCTCTTTATTTTGGTCTTTTCCTTTAATATACTCAACACAAATATCAAGATCCGAAAAAGTCAAGTGTATCTAAAATACCGTCGACACAAGTCTCTCAATTAAGGTTTTGAGATATGGCCTAAACGTTTGTGCCATAATTTAGCCGAATTTTCTTTATTTAATTTTCGCTTAGTACCTCTTGATTCAACATGCAGGGATTCATTATACGAACAATAGTATCAAGCATATATAGATTGTCATAAGCACTTAACGAACCGGTACCAACAATATTGGAATTAAATGAAAGACTAAACTGACAATTTCCAAATGAACAAGAAAAACCGTATTTGTCCAGTAAGGAAATAGAAACCAAATTCCGTCTAAACGACGGTACAACAAAAGTGTCTTTCAAATCCAAGAAAAAACCAGTTCCTAATAACAATCTAAAATGCCCTATTGCCTCCACTTCCACCGATTTGCCATCACCCACAAAGATGTATCTTTCACCATCAGTTGGCTTTCGGTAGCTCAGGCAACCCTGCATTGAAACACTTATGTGAGTAGTAGCACCAGAATCTAACCACCAAGTGTTTCCAGGTACTGAAGCTAAATTAACTTCAGAACAGACCAAAGCAAGAAATGTACCTTTCTTCACACGCCAAGCGCGATACTTGGTACAATCCTTCTTTTTGTGTCCAGGTTTGCCACAAAAGAAACAAATGACCATCCCGAGTTTCACCTTTCTGTTTTCTTTTGTCTTTGGACCCTTATCATTAGCAGCTTTCTCAACATCACTTTTCCTTTTGCCCTTATTCTTAAAATCGGCCGTTGAGCAATCTCAGTTCTTTCTTGCTTCAACCTTTCTTCCTCTTGCACACAATATGAAATGAGCTCATTAAGAGTCCACTTCTCCCTTTGACAGTTGTAACTGACCTTAAACTGACTGAATTGTGCAGGAAGCGATATTAACACTAAATGCACGAGTAAGTCCTCAGACACCTCGAGCTTTAGTGCCCTTAACTTTGAAGCAAGATGAGACATCTCCATGATGTACTCCCTTATATTTCCCTTGCCCTTATACTTTAGTGAGATCAAGTTAGCCAAAAGCGTACTTGTCTCGGCCTTATCGTTTTTAACAAAACGCTTTTCAATTTCCGCAAGGTACTCATTTAGGTCGTAGTAACTTCCTCGGAAGGCGTGCCTCGAAAGGCTTCCGAATGTCGCGCTTAATGATCATCGGACTAACGTGATTTGAGCGCTCCCACTTCTCAAAGTTCCGCTTTTCCTCGTGAGAACTTGCATCCGTAGAGAAGGGGGTTGCTCAACCACTTAGCGCATAGTCCAGATCCATGCAGCCCAAAATGATCGAATGTTTTCTTTCCAATCCTTAAAGTTCGACCCATTGAGCATGGGAATGTTGTTGGTGTTAGCCAGAAATAGAAGTAGCAGACATCATAGCTGAACAGAGAACAAAACCAAAATTAACTCATCATGCTCACAATAAATCGGATAATCAATCATTAAATTTAAATAAGTTGGTAACATCTCGAGGCACCTAGCACAACATTAATATCAAGTCTTTGGACAATAATATTAACTTGTAAGTGGCTACCTCTTGTAGTGATCAAACATCGACAATAAAATCTGTCAAGCAATTTTGTCTTCCTTTGGGCCGACAAATCACTTACATGGATAACCTTATAATTGCCACGTATTTACACACAGTGTTTGTGCATTTCGAGCCAAGTATTAACCTTCCTTGGGGCCGCTAATACCCGCATGAATATACACAAACACAAACATCCAATATTCTTAATGAATAAATCTACACAAGAGAGGTCACTTTGGCGACTTCTTATTTCAATAAACCCACTTTGAATATTAGACAAAATAAAATGGGACATGAGATGCACCAAACAAGTTTAAAATTAAATGATCGAACATATATATTTTTGCACACTTTATAGCGCATCTTGTCCAGCCACTTAACTTGATGCTATCACAAGCAACATATAATGATGAATAATTCCTTTATGGATACATGATCAACAACAACTTCATAATAGTTTATTCAAGACAAGAAAAAAATGGCGGATGGCGATGACCCATGAATAAGCAATTGAAGTTTTGCGGTACATAATATATCACAATAAAGGACAAAAGTGGCTTGGAGAGGAATCATATTAATCATTATCTTGAATCCATTAAAACCTTGGAAATCAAAAGCATCAAGTTGACCGCAACAACGGATTTTCTGGTCTATTGGCGCGGGTAGCCGGTCGGTTTCTCGGATGATATTTGGTTTGGGCATAGCCGCTTGCGGATCATTGTTTGGATCGGCCGTTGGGACATATGACATGGGATTGGTTCATTTGTGATGGTGTGTGGGATCGGGATAGATTGTCATCGTGTTGGTCTCCAAATGTGGGCTTCCTATGAGTCTCATTGAGGATATATCTGGGATTCCGATTCTCTTTTGGGGGTCGAGGATATCATGCGGTGGATGCTTACCTCTCATGGTGGGTTTTTCGATGTCTTCTGCTTGGGATTCTATCCGGAAAGAAATCCTCAGAACCTTCTGTCTGGTGCCATTTGGAACGATGCTCTCATTCCTACTATTTCTATTTTCCTTTGGCGTCTCCTTCGTAATCGTCTCCCTGTGGATATCAAGCTTCAGGCACGTGGCACTTCCCTTGCTTCACGTTGCTATTGTTGCTTGCATAATACACATTCTTCTCCTCAGGTCGAATCTATCCCTCACCTCTTTTTGATGAATGATATTGTTCAATCCGTGTGGAATCACTTTGTTCCTTGGTTTGACACTACACTTCCACACACCACTGATATGATATTGTTCCTCACATTTTGGAGGAATCGCACACACAGATCACACACGAGGCACTTGAGTTTCCTGGTTCCTTGCTTGATTTTATGGTTTGTCTGGACGGAAAGGAATAGTGTCAAGCATCGACACCTTCCTTTCTTGGCATCTCACATTATTTGGCAGGTGGAGCGGTATCTCTGGATTCTTGTTTCAGGTCGGCGTTTGAGCCCCTCGGATTGGTCTGGATGCTTCCCTACAGTGAGTTTTTTGCAGGGGAGTGATCCACCACAGGTTCCACGCAGGCCGAGGATGGTGATTTGGCGAGCACCTCAGTCTCCTCAGATCAAGCTAAACACGGATGGTTCGTTTGATCGAGACACATTAATAGCTGGTGGCGGGGGATTGATACGAGATCATTCGGCGGGCGCATGTTGGCGTTTCATAGTTCATTCCAGCGGTGTCTAGCTTTCATGCCGAGCTACTAGCATCGAGATGGGACTAAACATGCCCGACGTTTTCATTGCGATTTGGATCGAGTTGGGCGCAGCGGCGTGGGTCACCACGATCACATCCGGTTGCCTTGGCTCTTGGCAGTTCGGCATACACGATTCGCATTCGAACATGCTTTGAGGACCTTCGATGATTCGATTTCCCACATACACAGAGAGGGGAATCGACCGCGATCATCTAGCGGAGTTGGGAGGCTGCGCCTTGCGATCATATTGTTTATGAGGGCACGACTTCTCACCACCTTCTAGCGCTCATCCAGGATGGACCCGGGGATATCCGAACTTTAGATTTTAATTGCGCATTAGTTCTCCTTGTATTTTTTTAGATATCTCATTATGATATTCTCAGTATAATTGTCGTAGTGATAGGTTTCTTGCTTTTTGATTTTCTCCCCGTGACGGGACATGACATTGTATGATACTTTGATTATTTGATCTACGGGTAGGGGATCACGCCTCAATCCCCCACCCCTCGGGGTGTTATTTTGCTTTAAAAAAAAAAAAAAGTTGACCGCAACAGAGATTGCTAATAAACACACATGATTCTGACTCCACCAATCCATAATCGAACGAAACAAGATAATCAAGTTATTCAATCTGTTTAAAGAATAACATGTATCGTGTATTGGTTCCATCAAAATACCAACATCATCATTATTCCACCACTAAACCATAGTGAGATATCACAAATGTAAAAACCGGATGCTGTTGGATTTAAACAGAAACAGAAAAAAATCCTTTAACTGCGAAACCGCCATCCTTGATTCCAATTTTTCTGAATATCTAAGAACGATTCGTTATAACCGCTAGGGGTTGCCAAATAACTTACGAATCAGCGTTCCATAACATGAAAAATCAGAATCAATCAAAATAATAAAAAACATAACCCTAATTTATTATCACGAAGAACCGTATAATTATCCCAAAATCTTCGCAATTCTCGAGAGAATCATGAGTAGAGTGGCTCGATACCACTTGTTATAAATCGAAATCACAAAGGGCATGCTTTAATTCACAAAATCCAAAAGCATGCTTGACCGATCTACCATGATAATCCGAGAAAGAAAAAATTAATCTTAAACACGAGCGTGCACTGAATCCATTAGGGTTATTGAAAATTCTTGATTTTGGTTTGATCTTCCAAAACAAACGGTTCTGCCTCTTGTTTTCTCTCGAATCGTAAAAACGTTACGTAGAGAGAATACGTGTTTATCGACTTTTAAGAACCGCCTTGTCTTGGGGACCATAACCGTTTTGGATAAGTATCCCCTTTATTTTCTATTTGGTCCCTCAACAAATAGAAAATCTCCTAATAGTATCTACACATTTAATCCCATAACAATTTGATACCCTTTTAATCCAAAATTAAAACCTTATTAGATCACTTTAATTAGATTAAACCGTAAGACGACTATGCACATTTAATTAACATATGTTAGTCCAAATTAAATGTTTCCAACATTCTTCGCTCGTTCACGGCTCTCACCGAGCTTCTCTCAAGTTCCGAGATCTGCTATTGCTCACTGTTAGTGTTCTCTTTTCTCGTCAATATTTATTTACATACATTTAATTTATATGTTCATGTTGTGGATTGAGAAAAAACTGACCGGTAATCATTCAGAGAAGAAATAATTAGAAAAGAAATGAGCAATTTTGTTAATTTTTCAATGCTTCAGGATTAATTTCAATTGATGTATACTGCAAATGGTTTAATTGAAGTCGTGCAATTCTGCCATTTTCTTTGAACCATCTTTCCGATTTTTCGGCTTGCTCATTTTCTTCTGACTTGCTCATTTTAGAAACTGAAAATCCTCATTTTTGACCTCTGAATATTCTGCTTGCTCTTTCTCTTTAGTGTGGATATCTGTCTGAGTTTCTCTTTCACTATTGTTAGTTAAGTTGATTTGATGTTGAGAGTTGGCTAGCCGTCTCTCCAAGGGTGCATTATTGCTATCATTTACAGTATTGAGTTGGGAAATTTTACTAAAAAACCATCGTTGTGTATTCTCTTCGTTCTCAGCCGACTTCTTATCTGTATTAATATTATAGGTGTAATTCCCATTATATCCAGAACCAGATTGAGAGTTACTGTTATTAAACAACAGAGCACCAGGTCGTCTGCAGTCACATCTTAAGCGAATCATATTTCTTCCACAGTTAAAGAACTTACATCTGCAAAAGAGTAAAATTGATAGTCAATGCATCATTTTTCAGCAATTGGTTTTGACTTGTTATAAACTGATCCCTTGAGCTTAGGCAGAACATAAAATTGCTTACTAAGGGCATTCCCACTCTCCGCCGGATAGCTGTTTTTTGGGTCTGGCTTCTTCACATTCAATGCATTTCACATTCGAAAAGAGGTCAGAGACTGAAAATGCGCCAATGTGCTTAATGGAATGGTTCCTGATAATCTTCAAAGACGTAAAAAATATTTATTTACTTGTGACCTTGACTCATTGCCCATTCTGTTGTAATATTGGAGGATACAAATTCTAAATCCATTACTTTTGTGATAAGTAATTTTTGTTGTCTGAATATTTTTATTTTCCTTTTATTTCACTGTTAGGATTTAAGATCAATAATTTTAAATCTTACAAGAGACATTACATTCCAGTATGTTTCCATGAAGATTCTCATGGAACAAGATTTCCATGGAGAACGATTCAAGGAATTGTTGGAATTGGTCTTTGAGAAATTGGGTGTTGACCCGATTTTGACCAATTAATTAAGTGGTTTCCATTTGTGAAAAATGAAATTAAATTATTTGTAAAAATTCTACTAAGAGAGTAGATGAGAATAGCATTTAGAATTTCTCAAACCGATTCCGGGTGAATGAGAAATTAATGCTAGAAATTAGCCAATTAACACAAATAAATAGTATGAAAAATGGAAAATGTTGGGGAGGAGAGATCTCCATCCCACATAGGAAAGGATGAAAAGTTTGCACACTTTATTTATCCCAAGTTGGACAAATGGGTTTGGGCCCCTTGGGGGCACCCAAGTTTTTAAAGGGGAGAGGACCTACATGCTTGTGGGTTTGGTTCAAAGCACGCGCACGCCGCCACGGCCGGCTCGGCCCGGCCAGTCGTGGGTCGAGGGCGTGGACTTGGGCTTCGGGGCCCTTATTCTTTTTGGACCAAAAACCTTTAAAATTAAATGTTTAATTAATTTTTGTAATTAATTAAATAGATTTAATTAATTTTCGTAATTAATTAAATAAGTTCAAACTGGGAGAAGGTTCGACTCGTGCGCGACCGTGCGTATTGTGCGCCATGCAGAGAGTGGGAGCACCCGCGCACGAGCGGCGCGCGGCCGTCTTGTCTGTCGGTCGTGCGCCATGCGAGAGTTGGAGCACCCACGCACGGCGGCGCGGGTCGTGCTCCCCTGCTAATGCGTTTGTTCAATAAAATATGTCTTTTCGAGCCTTTCAGACGCGATTTTCCATATGGGCACTTCCGTTGCCTATATTAATGGAGCCCCTCTTGATGAAATAAGATACTGAAATTAATCATAAAACATTAAATCGAGCATTGCATTTTGCATCTTGCCCATTTTCCTCCTTGAAAGCTTGAAAGTAGTCAAGCACTTTGCTTGTTCGTTGTTGTTACGTTTCTTTGTCTTTGCCGCTAACCGGATCATTGAAGTCGTTATCTTAGAGGCGGCGCGGAACCGTAAGCACTTGTATACGGGCGTTTTCGTCTTGCGGAGACAAATCAAATTCTGCCTCGACTTAAACCATACACTATTTCCAGCCATCTTCTTTCAAACAGAAGCCTTCACTCCATATATTTTTACCAACAGGAATTTATGCGAGAGGTAGGTTCTTATTCTCTCTAATCACGAAAGGAATATACAATCAACATATTGTGCTTTTTATGGGTGTTGTAATGGAGCTGCCAAATGTGTCCATAATAACAGTATATTTATCAAGGTATATGTTTAAATTTTGAACTTCAGACATTAATTATGATAAGCATTTTTTTTTTTTTTATCTTTTCCTCAAGTACTCTTTTTTTCTCTCTTGAGACGTAGACTGTAGAGATGTCTTGGATGACAAACATCGATTGAGCATGGCATATGATGTGGTATGTATTTTGATTCGTTTAGTTAGTAGTTTCCATGTCAAAATCAAGTCTCAAGTCAACTTTCTTTCTGTACTGGCTAATGGGATGAACTATCTTCACAATCACAATCCTCTAATTGTTCATCGAGATTTGAAATCTCCTTATCTTTTAGTTGATGAAAAGTACATTGTGAAGGTAAGAAAAAGGTTATATATTGCTGCATCTTGTTTGCTGACTGAGGTAGATAAATATTTCGTGGTTACGCCAAATGTAATGATACACTTGTCTATCTTTGATCATAACAAATTTATATATGTGGAGCTTTCAAGTTGTCAGTGGCATGTTCCTTTGCAGGCATAAATCCTTCTTAGTTAACATAGTTAAACATTCTATGCTTTCTACATTTTCTAATTTTTTTGTTAAAGATTTCTTATTTCTCTCAAAAGCTCCATTGTTCCTTTGCTTCAAGCTTCTGGAATAAGTGGAGGCTGCCGTCCTTATGCCATCAATCCAGAAATTATAGTTCAGGAATTAATTGGAAACCATATATTGTTTGTCTTTTGAGTTTTTGTTATGATATCATTCCGCTAAATATAGCTCTGTTTATCTTTGCTTTCCCTGTTGTTTTGAGGATTATTTTGGAGTTCCCATTGTCTTCAAAGGATTTAAAATACACTTGATTAAATAGACAAAACTACGAGCTCTATGTATTTTTATTGGTCGTACAGCAGCACTAATTCTCTGTGGCACAAAAGATTGGGTCATGCCTGCCCTGCTACTGTTTCTGATGTTTTCAAGCTACTCAATAAGCCTTTTTCTGTAAAGCATACTTCCTTTTGTGATGGATGTAAACTTGGCAAAATGCATAGCTTTGCTTTTCCAACTGCTACCTCACATGTTAATGCTCCCTTTGATTTGATTTTTCCTGATGTTTGGGGCCCTGCCTCCACACCGTCTACTCATGGTTATAAATACTATATTCACTTTGTGGATACTTTTACTAGATACACTTGGATGTATCCTCTACACAACAAATGTGATGCTTTATCTTGTCTGAAACATTTCTTTCTTTTTACACAAAGACAGTTCAATGCTAAAATTAAGGTTTTTCAATATGATTTTGGTGGTGAGTATAGGCCCATTGCCACTTTTCTTCACTCCTTAGGTGTTCAGGTTCGTCACCCTTGTCCTTACACACATTAGCAAAATGGCACTTCTGAGAGAAAACACCAACATATCACAGACATGGGTCTCACTCTCCTTGTCAGTGCACATCTTCCAAGAGTAGTTTTGTTTCGTATCGGTAAGTTTGATTTTTCTGATTGAATTCTGTGAACAATTTACTTTTATATTCAACTTGCTATTCTTAGAATATTTATGTAAAATTGTGTTCCCCTGAAATTTATTTTGTATATATAGTTTTCTTAATAGATGATGTTTGATTATTGAATATTTGTCTTTTCTGCTTCATTCTTTCTGCAGTAACTGCTTGGGATTGACATCAATGATGTTGGAGGTAGTTTCCTTTACTTTTAGAAATTGGACTGGAACTTACTGGTTTATATAATATTTCACATGCTCGATAAACTTGTGTAATATGTTTAATTATAAATTTTACTTGGACTCCACCGGCATCTCTTAAACTTAAGTCTCATAAATTTGTTATATGAGTTGTGAGTCATATAGCCGTGTCACATTATAATCTATCTATAGGCATCTCATCATAAAATTAAAATTTCACTTTAGATAATTAGAATCCTGCTTACAAAACATTTGAATGCTTCTAAAAAACATTATAAGATATTGAATATAGTAAGCAACTGATTTCTGCTTTACAAAAATCTAACAACCATGAACTAAGAAAACGGCTGTAGTCAGAAAACATTAAATATCAACTACACGTGTACGTCAAAAAACAACCATATTTAAAATGTGAATGGTTTTCCCCTTCGATATTCACCAATTCACAACTAATTGGATTGAAATTGTCAACCAGCCAGTAGGTTAACTGTGCCGGTATTTCAACAATCTTCATGTACAACAGGTCGCCGAACCCAATCTCATTAACCGTAGCCGTGAAGGATAATTTGAGCCCAACAAATGGTAGCAAACCAGTAAGTTCGCCGATTGTTGTGTAAGACGGTTTTACGACCGAAACCTCAGATTGATTATTTCTCGAGAAGAAACCAACTTCTCAATCTAAAACCCGAAATGATTTTTTTAATTCGATCCGAAAGAATTCCATGGCAAACTCCTCGTCTGCCGTTTTTGGACGCGGCGTGTCTGCATCAGGAGGAGGAATCACTGCCAATTTGTCTCGGAAGAAAGACACGTCTCCGAATCCTACGAAAAAGCTTGTAATTATGCTTGTTAAAGGTTCGAATTTTTCTTTTTTCCTTTGATTGGACACATTTTTAATGGATTAAGTGATTTCGAGTTCCAGGTGAAGATTTGGGATTTCCTTGGTGTTTGTGTTGGTCGAATTGAGGTGAAAATGTGAGATTGGGTAGCTTTTTTATGTTTTTTTTGTTCTTTTATGTATTTTCCATTTATTTGACCTTTATATATGCATTTTTACCCATTTTCGTTTGTTTCGATGTTGTTTCGAAGTTGTTTCTTTTATGTTTCTTTTGTTCTTTTATGTATTTTCCATTTATTTGTTCTTTTTTATTGTTTTTGATTTGTTGTGTTATTTATCCTGATTTGTGTATCTTTTTTATTTCTTTTGTAGTGAATGTGGGATTTTTTGTTGCTTGTTATGCCGAACACTTTATTGGTGGGAAGGCTATGGACGTCAGCGTTTGAGATAGAGAATGAACAAGCAAGGCTCGATCATCTGCTTCACAATCATGCTAAGTTGAAGTCGCAAAATGGTGATGACGATGACAACGACATTGAGTTTTACCTCCACTTCCTAATGATTTTAGAGAATTGTAGTTATGTAAATCTTAATGATGGTGTAATCGGTTGAAACATATAAGAAACATAAATGAAACATGTAAGAAACAATTGTGAAACAGGGGGATAATGTGATAAAAGTTTGTAGTAAATTGCTTTTAAATTTAGAGAAATAGTGTAGTTTTTCCACATATACTCTTCAGCTTTTTTTTTTTTATCCTGGTAAATGTTGATCTTTGCTTCATTTCGATGTATGCATGCCTAATCTTGAACTAAAGATCTCACGTACTCTAGCAAAGTTGTTACTAGTAGGTCTTTCTCCGCTACAGTTGATGCATTCAATAATTCTACGATGTTGGAAGTCAATACAAAGTATTTTTTGGTCTGACAGTGGAGTCGTGTCCATTTCTGGTAGCCGATGATGGACAAGTAAGCTCAAAATTTTTGAATTGAATTTGTTGTTTCAAGATTTCGTTTAGGGTGTTGAATGTGCGATCCATTGGAATCGGTATTCTTGTTATTTCAAAGTTGGTATACTCTCTATTTTCTTCCCATTGTCCATTGTGGCATACCCCAGCTGAGATTTTCTCCATGCAACTGTGGAATTCAATGAAAAGTTGGCTAAGTGAAACATATAAGAAACCTAAATGAAACAGGTATGAAACAACAAAGAAACAAGAAACAAGTTTAAAACAACAAAGAAACAACAAAGAAAACCAAAAAAAATCAATTGAAAATGCGTATTTTTGTCAAAATTCAAAGAAAATTGTATTTTTGTCCAAAATCAGAAAATGGGTAAGATTGAAGAAAAATCCCATTCTTCATTTCAACTTGTCTTCTCTATTTCCAATGGGGCCGTGAGCAATGTTAGATTAGGGGCTTAATTGCAGAAAATATCCTGTAACTTGGGGTAAAATGCATTTTCGGACTTTTGTTATTGGGTTTGCAAAATATGCCCTGTATGTTTATAATGTTTTGCAAAATATGCCCTGTAAGTTTATAACGTTCTGCAAAATTGGTCCTACAAGTTTATACCGAAGCAATTGGTGTCCTATAAGTCTTGAGTTGTTGCAAAATTGGTCTAGCGGAATAATTGCATATTTTCATAATACCAATTATACCCTTATTCATACATATGGTTGATATGACTAAGTGTCTTGCTTAAAATGGTATCAGAGCCAGATGGAGACGATGGTGAAATATCAGAAGGAAACTCTTGAACTCCTTCATGATATTCAGAAATGAGTCAAGAACCGGAAGACAGCCAAGTTCATCCTGGAGGAAGGAAACATATTGATTTTGGGACGGTACCCTATTTACACCAAAAAGGAAAACCAACCGAAGTTATACGAAAGATGACAAATGAGGAGAAGCTCATTGCTCTAATCAAAGGAAAGTCCATCAAAAATTAAAAAGGATGGATATGGAAAAGATGAATCTTAAAGATCTACATGACCTGGCAGAATCCTTCGGCGGGATTAGGTATTGTAGATTTAAAGATGAACGCATGAGATGAATCGGCTTTGGTTACCTATGACCCACAAGGTAGACCAATTCCACCACCGCCGCCACCGCTTAATCCTAACGTCGAAGAAATTACGGGTTCGCATCATGGAGCTCGGGGCGAGAGGATGCCACACGCCGGGGATTTCACCACCTAAGTGATCCACTTTCGGGGACGGAGGTCGAAACCCTCTTGCAGAACTAGACAACCTTGGAAGGCCGAATGTTTATCGGCGCCTTATGGAAGATCGCACCTCGACCCAATACATCCATATGGGTTGATGTTAAATCTGGACATCCCGATTTTAAAAATAGAAGTTCTCATTGATGAATGGGCTTCACTATGAGAATTTCAAAGAACCCTCGATTTTACAAAGGATTCATTCATTTTACTCCTTGAAATGAGTCTTGAAGGATCGGTGAAGATTGCAGGATATGACCGATGCTTGAGTACGAAAAGTTCGGTCACATCGGGGAATCACTTAAAGGAATTGTCGATGGTATGGCAAAACTATTTAAAATCCACTTCATCGGCACAAAGTTATTTCGAGGATTAGAGGATGAAAAAGAAAGAGATATAAACAATCCCTCTATAGCCTTGAGCTCTCGGATATTTGTCATATTGATGAATATATCAAATTGTTCACCGAATACCGGTGGAAATCCAAGATTGAGGAAAAAGAGGCTGCACAGCTATTCTTTGCCAAGATTCCAAGTCCCTGGAGAGAAATACTTATCAGGGAATACAAGGGTGGAGCTGAAGTAGAAACTATGGCCAGAAAAATGTCTTTCCTAAAGGCCAAGTTATCTGAATGGTGTTACCAAGCAGCTCTATATAAGAATTACAAAAGATTAAGAGGAATTAACAAAACAGTTCCTCTATGTTGTGTGGATAATGATATCCCAACAGTTGTGGGAGGTCAACCAAGGCGGCACAAGAAGAAGAAGGATAGAAGCCATCCATACCGCCGAGGAAGCGAAGAAAAGAAGCGGTCTTCATGGAGACCTAGAAGGTTCTCGTCAAAACAAAAGCCCGTTATAAATCGGGGCAAAGACCAAAGACCTGCAGAGTAGAGCCTCTTCATCGGGTCTAATCAAGCAAGTACACCAGAGAACACCGGAAGAAGAACTTTCAGGCGTGCTCATACCAGGGCTAATGAAAGTTTCAAAGATCGTAATTCTTGGACATGCGAGCAAGAGGGCATATCTCAATGGATTGCCCGGACAATCAAAAATGAGGAGTCGAGGCGGTTCGAGGCCACACCGAAATCGAAGAAGGCATTTATTATCGTGGATTTAATACATGTGTATCAATTTGAGGATATTCCTTCGGATGAAAGCATCTATGAAGAAGAGATCTATTCGATGATGGAAGTGAATCCGATTCGAATCGTCAGTGAAGAAGAAATTCTTCAACAGGCGGTCGGGGAGGATATGTCGATTCCTCTCTCACACTACGGTGTCTCATAAGACTCTTATGAGAATTATGAAAGAAGATCCAAAGCTGCAAATCTATGATGGATTTACAATTGGGACGATGGAAAAGGCTTTGGATAAGATTGGTTTCGTAATAGAAAACACCAAATTATCCACAGGGTAACAACCGGAGAATTTGCCATTCTCGATGGAGTTTACGAACCCGATCGAGATGCGGTTGGTCCCTATTAGAGAAATACAGAGATCAAAAGCGAGTTAAAGAGAAGTTGCAAATACACTCGGATGGATTCATATAGGAGCCATAAGAGTCATTATTAAGGCAACATTCAAAGAAGGAATAGATTCGCCACTCAATCTTGCTATCTTCGACAAGCGAATCTCACATCTCAAGGATTCATGCCTTGGAGGTGTTATTCTGAAAAATTTGTATGCGGGGAAAATTAGCATTTAATATCTATCCGAGAATTGCATACAATTTGGGAGATCGAGATTTTAATAGAGTCCTAACCCTTCATCAAGATTTCAAAAGAGTCGATTTGATGAAAGAAGGAAGCAGACCTACTCGATCACATACAAGATTTCTATGCTCTCTCGAATACCCATCATTCAAGTATTCTTGAGAAAGGAATTTATTGAAGTCCCAAGAATCTTTGAGGACTTTGCCAGGGTGGTTCTACCGAAAATCATTGAATCTCCAACTATAAAAGAGATTGATATGATAATTCAAGATCAACCAGCTTCAACAAAAGCCGAAGTCTCGGGGTTGAGCCTAGAAGGATGTCTTTCCAAAGGATAGAATGGTGAGTAGCGTAGTTGGGAAAAAGAAGACCAAGTCGATTCAACGCATCCCCGATGTTTTTAAAACAAAGAGAGAGCCGAAATGTCCGAAGGATGGCGAGAGGTTGAAGTAATATTCGACATCACTCAAAAGGATAATATTTTTCCTTGTGATGTTCTGTATTATCTCCAACAACCTATAGTTGGAAGGTATCAAGGAAGCCTGAAGATAGGTGAAATTGAACTAACTATCTCAGGAGTAGCAGGGAAAATCCTGGAAGCAATTAATACTTTAATTGAATTTCTTGAGGATCATAAACCTTGGGAAAGACTACAAGAAGGAATGGAATTCACAGTGGCTAATAAAAGATACAGAATCAAATGACCACTAGTCCATTCTCCATATACATTTCTATTGGAATGTTATATGCTGAATACAAGGCCGAGTATTTAGCCGCCTATATTGATTCAGGAGCCGGAATATGTACTGCAAAGCCGGATGTTTTTTCTAAAGAAATTGGAGAAGAATTACCAGCTATTGCAGGAAGAGATTTCTCTAAAAGGATTCTTATCCTTAATAAGGGAATTAAACAAGCAGAAATCATGATCGGAGGCGCGGGCGGTACCCCATGGTACAAAGTGAAAACGCCACCAATCTATTTCCATGATACAGGTGCAGATGTTTTGCTTGGAAACAACTTCCTACAAACATTCAAGCGATTTACACAGGAGAACGAGACAAGAAGACTTATTTTCACAACCTTATGTGATCATAAGATCATTGTCCAGAGACTGCGGGAAGCATTTTTCAGAAAAATGCCTATTAATTTTCGCAGCAAGCGTGGTGATGAAGCCAAACTCCAAAATCCAAAAATGGCGGATCGAAGGAAATTTGGTGAAGCTTTATTATCCTATAGACAATTCGGTTCTCGAAAGGATAAGAAGCTTTGGGATAATAACTTGTATTCATTCGAGTGCAAGGAGAAGAACGAGTTACTCCGAGAAGTTATTCTTTGAATTGATGGTAAGCTCGATGGAGAATCCACAGAGTGATGTAACTATTGAAGAACAAATATCACTCGAGGATATCAAGAAGAAAATCCAACGGAATTATAATGAAGATCCTTTGGCATGGTGGGACAAGAATGAGCTCAAAGCATCCTTAAAGGTTAAACCTAGAAAGGAGTACGAGTTCGTAAGATTCAAACCAATCCTTATGAACCAGAGGATCGTAAGGATATGCGAGAAAATACTTAAGGAACATCTTGACCTTAAGTTGATTTCACCAGGAGTTTCTCCATACAGCAGTCCAGGATTCTTAGTCAGAAACCATGGAGAAATCAAAAGAGGAAAGCCAAGACTTGTTATTAATTACAAAGGGATTAATAACATTTTGGAATTCGACGGATACTATATCCCAAGTAGAGAACATCCGTTAATCGCATCAAAGGTGCCAAGATATTCTCAAAGTTCGATTGCAAGTCCGGATTCTACTAGATTAAGATGGAGGAAGAAAGTAAGAAGTTTGATTTCTCTACACCACAGGAAACTATATTTGGAACGTGATGCCTATGGGATTGGCTAACGCACCCCAAATATATCAAAGAAAAATGGATAATCTCTTCAAAGATTATTTTAGTTTCATGTTCGTATATATTGATGACATACTTATCGCATCAAAGAACATGAAGGAGCATCTCAAACATTTGGAGATATTTTCAGATGTTTGTCACAAAGAAGGATTAGTGCTTTCAGAGAAGAAGGCGGTGATCGCAACAAGACAGATTGAATTCCTCGGAATTGAAATCGATGAATCTGGAATTATTTTACAGAATCATATTGTGGAAAAGATACATGGATTTCCAGATACACTAAAAGACAAAAAGTAGCTTCAGAGTTTTCTTGGAGTTGTTAATTTTGCTGGGATGTTCATTAACAATCTGGCATATTACAGGAAGGTGTTTAGCCCATTGCTTAAAAAAAGATGCAAGATTCAAATGGGAAGATGAACATCAAGAAGGAATTAAGCAACTTAAAGAAGTTTGTAAAAAGCTTCCAAAGCTTGCGATTCCCCAAGACGAGGGCGAATTGGTTCTTTACACGATGCCATGATGATTGGTGGGCGGTTCTTACTAAAGTCACACCAAATGAGAAAGAATTTTTATTCACACCTAGTGAAGCAAAAAATGCATATCAACGAGAAAAGAATTTTATGCGATTTTAAAAATGGCCACTATTTTCTTGGCTAAAAGGTTTATTTTAAAAATTGATAATTCAAGTGTCAAAGCTTTTCAAAAAACAAAATTGAATCAAAACCGAAAAGGCTCGATTACTTAGATGGCAAGTGAATGTCAATATTATGATTATGATATTGTCATTATAAAATCTCATGAAAATATTCTTGCGATTTCTTGACACGAGATGGAAGGACGCGTTCTGTCGCGAGGTCCTTAAACGAGTAAGACATCTCGGGAAAACCTGGAGAGTGTAGAACGAGATTTTGGGACGTTATGTCTCAATGCGTGTTGTTGAACGACTTCAACAGTGACCGTAAACTCCGTTTCTAGTCAAATACGAGCATGCCCGATTCACTCAAGACAATTGTTCTTAGCGTTGCTGCAAGGGCCTCTCTTCTAGGCCGCATCTCCTACGGTGCAAAAAGGGGCCGAGAGAGTACGGGGCTCTAACCCGCAGGTTATAGATTCAAATACCATAATCACAAGTTTGCGGGTGATGCATCCCTTGAGGGTGTACAAGTCAGAATAGCAGAATGTTGAAGCTCCGGTGTCACAACCCGAGTCTTCAAGTCAACCCAAAGACCCTGCGGGGTAAAGAGGGAGAGTTGAATCTTAGGCCACGACATGTGCAAATCTAAGGTTCAAACGACGAGATTAAGATTTCTCCTATGCGGGTATATCAACGGCAATGGGAGAAATTAGTTACAAGACAAGGTATTAACCTAGAAAAAACAATGGTTGATATCTCGGGCAAGTATCCAAGAGTTTGGATGAAACCAAAAGTCATCCAAATGAAGTACATGAATGGTATACTTTTGGAGCTTTAGCTTCAATCTATACCGTGTCACCGAGGATTCCCGTAAATTTCAAAATTACCGAAATGGATTGGAGAAGCGGTTTACGACACTGGCCAATAATCCACACTTGGCTGAGGGGATATTCTGGAACTGTATTTTATCAGTGCAGCTCCTGAACCAACAAAGAAAGGCTTTAATGAAGCTTTTCATTTCATCAAGCTAAGAAGACCGGATGGAAATGCTTTAAAATACATTAAAATAGCTTCACCTGAAGAAGGACCAGTGTTAGTAGGAGCATTTTCTGAAGACGAAGCTTCTACCAGACGAACATGGGGTCTTTGGGTTTGTCTAATTAAAATGGACAAAGTCAAATATCCATTCAAGTTCTTCCGGAATTCGGCGAATGGATCTTTCCTTTTGAATTCGATGACCGGATCAACCACAGGATTTGCGGGAGAACTCTTCGAGACCAAAAGAAGAATTCTCCTGGGAAAACAAGATTCCTAAGCAAAGAAACTTACCTAAATTCTCGCAATATGGCGCATGTTGGTCGTTGGATCGATCGAATCTGTCAAGCATGCCCTGAACAGAAGGAACCCGAGTTTGGGAAAGGTTTCCGACCCAAACCCGACCGACAATACCATACAGCTGGAAAAAATAAGGGTCCAGCTCACAAGACGCGTTTTCCTCGGGGACCACGCAGACCGACTTTTTAAAAAGATTCCCCGACAACCATCACATGGGCGAAAGTCACGCGGAAAGAAAAGAAAAACAAACAAGCGAGGCAATAATGCAAGATAATGACGTAAGCGGTGCCGTCATTAATTTCAACAAGATTTGAAGTCCGCCTTTCAAGTCGTGGACTTACCTCTATAAATTGAAGGATTTGAAGGAAGGAGGACATCGAACATTTTCCTTAGTTTTCTTATAATAAAATATGAGTGGAAAAATTGTAATATTTTGAGTGTTTTAGTTTTAAGTTTTATGTATTTACGAGTGAAAGCCCCATCTATGAGAGGCTAAACCAAAGATTCTCCTCCCAAAAGGAGATTACTAATGTAATAAATATTTCAATAAGTTCTTAATTAAAAGGGGTTTTTTTGCTTCAACATGTCTTCATAATGTTCCATTAATTCATCCCGTTTAAAGAATACTTTTACGCCTTGGAGTAGGAAACGAACCAAAGTCGTCTTTGGCGGTTTACAAGGAGTCGGGTAACTTGCGATCATCTTCCCGAGGGTGAGGTTGAACAGTGAGGAGTTGTTTGTCAAACGATCCGGGGCGATAATTTTCCGATCGTTGCGAAACCACTTAACCCTGTTGTTTTTTGGCCAAAAGAGGTATGAATTTTAAGGGATTTATTAATTTTACGGAAGCATGTTGGGCTGATATGGTCGTGATGGACTATATCTGCTTTTTATCAAAACCTTAGGTCCGAAATCGAATTTATATAGAATTATGAATCATTTAAAATATGTCCTATTAAGTTTATAAATCGAAACTGACATGATCCATTTAAAACCTCTAAATTATGAATCATTAAGTAGGTGTAACAATGCCACGAACAAAATAGGTATCGAAAAAATGTAAATTTTCATAATCTATGAAATTTGAGTTTATTGAAAATAGTTATGGTATGAAAGGATTGAAATTGCTAATTCTCAAAGTTATAGGCTATAAGTCCACCATAAATTGCGACTTTAATAGTTAAAGGGCAAAACCGCAAAACGGCTTTAAGTTATAGGGCATATTTTGCCATTAAGCTATTAGTAGAGGATTTCTTAAAATTTCTTCATTTTCTTCCAACAATTTTAATTCTCAATAAATATCACTAGATAAAATTACCAAACCCAAAGAAAAATGAAATCCCTCTCTTATGTCTCTCTCTCGCACGATTTAAAGCAAGGCAATTCTTTTCTCGCTTTCTTTAGTAATTACATATTTCTCCACACCAAACCATTAACAAATATTTTAGCTACAATAAAAGGTTGAGTTTGTATAAGGTCGTTGAAAATCAAATTTTGGAACTAAGTACATTTTTGCGAGAAAATTGCACTTTTGGTCCCACCAGTTATAGGAGTTGCATTTTTGGTCCCACAATTTGCATTTTTGGTCCCAAACGATTTTTTAAGTTAGTCCCATATGATTCAAAAGTTGCAATTTTAGTCCCAACATAAAAAGTTAATCGAACTTAACTCTATTCTTAAGGGACCAAAAGTGCATTTTTTCCGAAAATTAATTAAAAAAAGAAAAAAAATCTAAAAAATTATCAAACAAATTTAAAAATTATAACAAAATTTTAAAATTATATAAAATTTATTAAAAAATATATAAAAAATTCCAAAAAAAATTAAAATCTAAAAATTAAAGTATATAAAATATGATGATTTGTTTAAAATAATTGAAATTATTTTCAAATTCCAAAATTACAAAAACAAGAAATGTTTTATTTAAATAAAACTATACATTGTTCAAACTACTTTATTTAAAATATTTTTTTGGAATTTAAAAAATTTTGTTATAATTTCCATTTTTTACTTTTTTTTTTGTTTTTTTAACAAATTATCATATTTCTAGATTTTAATTTTTAGATTTTAAAATATTTTTTGGATTTGAAAAGATGTAGAAGAAAATGGAAATTATTTTTATTTCTTTAGTTCTTTAAACAAAATTTTAGATTTTTGACACATCATTTATTTTTAAAAGTAACTTTTTGAAAAAAATATTGAGTTTTTATTTTAGTTTAGAATTTTAAAATATTTTAAATAAATTTTCTGTTTAGAACAATGTATAGTTTTTTTTTAACAATTTTCACATTTCTCGTTTTTGTAATTTTGGGAATTTGAAAATAATTTCAATTATTTTAAACAAATCATTATATTTTTTATATTTTAATTTTTAGATTTTAAATTTTTTTGGACTTTTTTTATTTCTTTGTTAATAAATTGAAAATAATTTTAAATTTTTGTTATAATTTATAAAATTGTTTGATAATTTTTCAGATTTTTTTTCTTTTTTTATTTAATTTTCAGAAAAAATGCACTTTTGGTCCCGTAAGAATAGAGTTAACGGCCGTTAAGTTTTCCGTTAGTGTTGGGACTAAAATAACAACTTTTGAATCATATGGACTAAAAGCGCTTAAAAAAATCGTTGGGACCAAAAATGCAAATTTTGGACCAAAAGTGCAACTCATTTTTGGGACTAAAACTAATTTTCTCACATTTTTGCGACTGACGTGAGGATACTAGAAACGCAAGTTGATCGTGGAATTTTCTTCATTTTAGTTAACATGCAATGGGTTTTGTGTTATTCAATAGTGCAGTAAAATGGAGAAATTCTTGTAGGAAAGTGCTCATATTTAATTGGCTTTGGACAAGGAGTATTTGGCATTTTCTTGAAGATTTAGAGGATCTTGCAAAGGTGGGCAAAAATTTATTTATTTTATTTTCAAATGAGTTTTTTAATTTTTTTGTTAAATCATAGAATTATTTAGTAATTATGCAATTAAATATGTGATTATGTGCTAATTGTGGTTTGACAAATTGATTGTTGAATTATTTATAGTTGGTAATTTAATTGAAATTTTATTAAGCTTGGGACTAATTTTGTAACTACTGAAATTGTGGGGCTATTTTTAAAACTTTAAAGAGGTTATTTTATGGATATTTGGATTATTTGGATTATCCGGGTTAATTTTTAATTTATCAAGAGTTTGGAGGTGATTTTGGTAAAAATCAAGAATTTTGGCGCAAATTGCAATTTTTAGAAACTGTCCTCCCATCATTTTTATAAATTTTTAAAACTGAACTGGGCATAGTTTATACTTTTAAGGGATTTGGAGTGGAGTTAGTAGGTTTTAAAAGTTCATTTTGGGGTAATTTCATAAAAATAGAAATTATTCGGGTCAATTTGTAAAATTTCGAAAATTACTGTATTATTCGTAAATTTTAAAATGTTGAGAATCGGTCCAGATTACTTCTTAATGTTTCAGTAGTAATTATGCAATTTAAAGAGTCATTCTTGAGGTGGATATGTGAAAAGAAAGAGTTTAAGGGTTAAATTATAATTTCTAAAACCGTGGGGACCATGTTGATACTTTTGAAAACCTAAGGGCTTATGGTTACATATTATAAGTCTTGCGGACAGATTTTTATTATCCAAATTTTTGTTGTAACAAGTGGCTCTGGTTTATTATTAATTCATTGAATTTATGAGTTCAATGAATCATTTGATTTCATGCTTCTCTATAAATTTGTTTTGCACAACATGTGCAATTTGAGTCTTTTGAAAAATTTCATGTTAGCATAATAAATTTTTATTTACCGTTTACCGTACCGCTGTGAATCTCGTTTCCCATTTCTCGTTTGGTGTGTATGGTTTGGGCAATCAATCGAACAGGTCGCCTGTTGTTGTTTGCTCAACTACACATGTGCCTATTCCCATTTTCTGGTCGGACCAGAGACGGCGGCAGAACTTGGGTCGTAGTATTAGTATATTCCGGAATATGACGAACTCTGAGTATAAACCCATAGCTAAAGAGTCGTCGAGTCACTCGGGAGGAATAATGTGAATATAAGGCTTTGGCCTGGTGCGTTGGAGAACGCAATAGGGTTCGGTGTTTGATCAACATCGTTCCTGCGTTTATTTTGTGTATCCCGTTGGATTTTAAAATGGGGCATAGAACCTTGTCCGTTTTAAAATCAGGCTTGAATTGGAACGTTAGGGTGCGGTGTTTATTCCACATCGGCCCTGCATTATTTTGTGTATCCCGAAAGTTGGATTTTAAAATGGGGCATAGAACCTTGTCCGTTTAAAAATCGTTTTTAATTAATGAAACTATTTTCCCGCATTTGAACTTGTGTTATATATGTATGATCGTGATATCATAAAAATTATTTACTTATAATCATTCTATAAATTTGTGAGTTATATACGCATGAAAACTATTTTGCACACCAAATGCTCTGCTCGGTATTTTATTTAAAAACAAAATTAATTATATGCTTCTCATTTTCTTAACTACTATGCATTCCCATACCCTACCCACAGAGCTCGTTTAGCTCACTCCACGTTTTTCTAAATTTTTCAGAGATTGGTGAGCCTAACACCAAACCACCTATGGGTGTGATAAGCTACCCTCAGGCTCAGGTATGAATTCCTCTCAGCTTAATGCTGGTAGTAAAAATGCTTCTCTAGGCAATGGTAAAAAAAGCTATTTCTAGATCTTCTTCTGGTAATAATACAAGAAAACGCACTGGTTCAAAATGATAGTCGTTTCATGGAATATTTGGGGTTTTAAGAACCCCATCAAACATAAAAACATTATTTCTTTTGTAAAAAAAAAAAGAAAGTTGATGTTCTTTGTCTTTTAGAAACCAAACTTGAGACTGGGGTTGTATCTCATTCCAGTTTGTGTGATTTTATTGTTAAAAATAAATTTCCTGGTTGGAAGGCTACCAATAATTTTCATCTTTTTAAAAATGGCAGAATTTTGATCCTCTGGAACCCTTCCACTGTTGATCTCCAGGTTCTTGACACTGATTCCCAACTGATCCACTATCTTTTGACTTGCAAAATTTCTCAAAATTCCATATTTACTTCTTTCAGCTATGGTCTTAATACTGTGGGTGAAAGAAGGTTACTTTGGAATAAAATGTTGGAATTGGGTGATCATATTGCTTCTCCTTGGCTTCTTCTAGGAGACTTTAACAGTATTAAAAATCTTGATGAAAAACTTAATGGGGAACCTTTTACTAGTAAATTTGTAGAAGAGTTTCATGATACTTGTGCCTATCTTGGTCTTAATGAGGTGCAATCTACTGGTTGTTACTTTACTTGGACTAACAATACCATTTGGAGTAGGCTTGATAGATTCTTGATTAACTCTGCCTGGACTAATTCTAATTGGAGGTGTTCAGCTGACATTCATGTTCCTAAGAATGTCTCAAATCACTCTCTCCTATTGTTGTCTCCTTTTTTGAACAGAACCTGGTTCTTTCAAAACCTCTTAAATTTTTTAATATGTGGGCTCTGCACCCTGACTTTCTCACTATGGTGCAGTCTGCATGGAACCTGAACCTTTGGGGTAAGGCTCAATTTATTTTGTGTAAAAAACTTAAGTCCCTTAAACCTTCCCTTAAAGAGCTAAATAACCATCATTTCAGCCATATATCTTCAAGAGTCGAGTAAGTCAAATCAGCCTTAAAAGTTCCCAAGTCCAGCTTCATGCTGATCCTTTGAATGCTTCTCTTATTGAATCTGTCAAAGATCTTAAAGTTAAAGAAACTTTTCTTGCTAAAGCTGAGAGATCTTTTCTCTCAGAAAGCTAAATGTGATTTTCTTAATAAAAGTGATAGGAATCCTAAATTTTTCCACATCAATGTTAAAAGAAACTCTCTCAGAAAGCAATTGAACTCTGTTATCCTTGTGGATGGTTCCCAAACATTCTCCTTTGAAGAACTTTCTGAAGCTTTTGTTACCTACTTTAAAAATCTTTTTGGAACAAATTTTCAAACTCAGGCTGTGGATTTAAGTATTCTCCAATCTGGACCTTGTCTATCTATGGAAGCCAAAAACTCCCTTTTAACTCCTATATCTCCCCAAGATATTAAACTTGCTCTCTTTAATATTGAAGAGGAGAGATTCCTGACCCTGGTTTTTCATTAGGCTTCTCTAAAAAGGCCTGGGATGTTGTTGGCTGTGATGTGATTAATGTTGTGTTTGAGTTTTTTGACTCCTCAAAACTACTTAGACAAATTAATCACACTTCTTTAGCTCTCATCCCCAAAATTGATCATGCCCTACTGTGGCTGATTTTAGGCCAATAACCTGCTGTAATGTGATCTATAAAATCATCACCAAGATCCTAGCCTCTAGGCTTGAGTTAGTGGTGACTAACCTTATAGATCCTGCTCAATCAACTTTCTTAAGTGGTAGAAATATTATTGATAATATTTTTTTGGCACAAGAAGTTATTAGAAATTATGATAGAAGAAGAATATCTCCCAGATGTGTCATAAAAGTTGACCTTAAGAAAGCCTATGAAACAATCTCTTGGTCATTCCTTGAACAAGTTCTAAATGGTCTTAGCTTCCCCTCCATTTTTGTCTCTTCGGTTATGGAGTGTGTATCCACTGCATCTTACTCCATTTGCATTAATGGGTCTCTTCAAGGCAAGTTTCCAGGAAAAAGAGGATTGAGACATGGTGATCCAATGTCCCCTGCTCTCTTTCTCCTATGTGTGGAATACTTGCCTAGGCTTTTGAATGTCAGAACTAACACTTTGGAATTTAATTTTCATCCAAGATGTGAAGCCCTCAAAATCACTCATCTTGCCTTTGCAGATGATCTTATGTTGTTTTCAAGGGGTGACCCCACTCAGTTAAAATTCTTATTGATTGTCTTATTGATTTCAAACTTGCATCTGGTTTGGACTTCAATTCCTTTAAATCCAACCTATTTACTGCTGGGGTCTTTGGTGAGGAGCTTGATAAAATCCTTAAACTACTTAATTTTTCCTTTGGCACTCTTCCAGGGTGTCCCTTTGGCAGCCCAAAAATTGAATGTTAATCACTATGCACTCCTCTATTATAGAATTGCCTCTTATCTACTATCTACTATCTATCTACTTCTACTTCTACTAATACTAATACTAATACTAATATCTTAAAAGGGGGAATATTTCTGTAAAAAATAGGATTGCCTAAAATATACCTAATGTCTAGAAAATTTAATGGCAAATTCGGAATTATACATAGGGTAATTACAAACCTAATTATACGTACCCCTAATACAGACCAGTAGTATTCCAGCGTCTCTTCAGTCTTCAGTGAGAAAACGGAACTCTCATGATGTGTTCAGATACACAGAAATATCAGTATTTATTTTCCCCCTTATTCTCACTGCACAAAAAAAGGGATTGTGCCTCTTGAGGCTCTACAGTTCCTACAAAGGAATTTCAACTTCACTGCTTCAATATCTTCGGACTCAAATGGACTGGCAAGGGATTCCTTCGATTTGCTAAAGGGATTTTTTTTGGGATTCCATCTCAAAAACTAAGGTGAGAATTTGTAGTTCAATAGATCAGGTTTACCTTTTTTAGTTAATCTTTTCATTAGTTATGTTCAAGTACAGTTGTTTTCCAATTGCAGGCTTCAAGTTTAACCAATTTTTATTGTGTGAAATTCTTAATTGGGAATTTATCAGTTTGGAATTTAGTTGAAAAACTGGTAATTTTTTTTCAATTCTTCCCAATGTTTTCTTGTATTTCTTAAAACTCATGCACAAACAATTGATTTATTTTATCCTATTTTATGTGTGTACACATTTTGTGAACTTTGTCTGAAAATATGAACATGGGTTGGTTTCTTGGCAGAAGGTCTTAATAAAGTTTTTAGAGCGTGAGACTGGTCCTCTGTTTTTTTAATTGATTGTATTGTTAAATATTGGGTGTGGGCACTTTTGTCTTTGTTGCCTACAGTCGGTTTTGTTTCTTGATGATTTTCTTCAAGTGTTAATACAAAATATACTTGTGTAGTTCTATGGTTTTCTGTCTTTTCTTTTTTTAAGGCAGTGGTTACTGGCATGGGAAAGGTGTAGTTCTTTGTTGTTAAACCTTATGTGCTTTGGTTTAGTGATGTATATGTACTTAATTTTTTTTAGCAGAGCATACATGAATGTTTTAGATGTGTATCTTGGACCTTGGATTTTAGTGACACGACTCTTAGGAAGACATTCTCCCATGGTTTCTAATATGTGAAGTAATTGTTCTAACATTCATGACCTTAAGTAATTTTTTATTTCCAATTTTCCATACATAAGTTTTGGTTCAACCCAATCCAGTTCTATCTATATATCAATATGTGATTATTTGCTCTAAAAACGAAGCCATGTTCAAAAATTGAAAACTGTTAAATGTAGTGTGAATGATTGTGAGTTTGGTGACGTGTTTAATTTATTGGATTGGTGATGGGTTTGTTTTGTTTATGCCCTTTTGAGGCTGATACTTCAATAATAGACAAGAAAAACTATGAATTTATGAGATACAAACTCAATTATATTTCAGATTCCAAGTTTATTTGATATTTAAGTTTGGAATTTATATTATATAATTGTAATGTTTGTTTAATTGTTTAATATGAGGGTGTGAAATAATTCCTGCAGGTTAATGATTGTGAATTATTAATAGTATGCCATGTGCTACTTTCTATAACATTCTCTTCTGAGGGATTTTTTTAATAGTTGTTGTTTAAGGGCTGAAGAGGAAGCTTTCGGTGCTTCACTGCCAAATGTGTGCATAGGTAGTTAAGTATGTGTTGGCATTTATTGTACATTTCTATCAAGATGTATTAATTCTATTATGCTTTACAATATAGTTGTTTTGAGTGTTGTGCATTTCTAGCGTATTGACTTGGTCGGAAGGGAATATGCCTGTCAAGTGGAAAAACGGACATGAGAGTTTTGATTTTTATCTATAAGGAAGTCACGTCTTGCTTGTATGTGTGCTTCATTTCTTTGTTCTAGGCCAGATGGTCTTTTGAAAGGTTTTGGTCTGTGTAGGTATTGCTTTTAAAGTTAATTTGTGTTTAACTTTGTTCCTGAAGATCGAAATTCGAAGTCCCTCCCTTTGTGAACGATCTCCCTTTAAAGGATTAGCTTCACCCTGACATCCGTAGATGCCAACCGGAGTGAACCTGCAGAGAGTGGCCCAGTAATATGCTCCGAAGATGACCTGATGAAGGAAGACTTGAAGGTTGGTAAGTCAGACCCAGGTTAAAGGTACTAAGAATCTAACTTAAATGTGATTGTAGTTCATCTTTTTCTATTAAACTTGAGCATGCATCATTTAGAATTTGATTTATCTGCAACAGGCTCATGTTGAAAGTGCATTTACTTAACAAATTGAGAGGAAACTAGGGAAATGAAGGTTTCGACAAGTTTATGTAGGTTGTCAAATCAACCATCCAAATCCAAATGAAAGAACAGGTCTATGAGCTGTAGAGATATATCGTTAATCCACTGATTTTGTTATATCTGCCAGGGAGTTTTATGTTCCATAGCATTCTTTATTTCGTGTAGGTCTAGGAGCAGAAAGGTTGTAACTATATACCACCTCATGTATGACAAGTCTATGAGTGAGTGTTTTTTCTTTTTAATTATTTTGATGCATTTCCAGATGATTATAAGGATGTTGCAAAGTAAGCTTCACTGACTTTTTCCTGATGCTAGAAATACTAGATAAAAGATCAAATAGACACTTAATTATATAAAAACATAAAAAACTATCATAACTAGGTGTTTTTCCACATTTGTAATTACTTTCAAATATTCGTTGATCTGATGAAAGATTGGAGCTTTGGCTGGTGATTTGGTTTTTCTACTTGTTTATGAAATGGATATTTTTCCAACTCTGAAGTTTTTAGAATAACTTTGCTCTGTAGGTTAAGCAACTACGCTAGATATTGAAATTATGTGGTTCTCCAACTGAAGAATACTGGAAAAAACCAGCAACTTGCTGCATCAGGCATGCAACTCTTTATAAACCTCAGTAACTTTGTAAACATTCAATAAAAGAGGTATTTAAGGATTTTCATACATCTTCTCTTGCTCTGATAGAAACTCTTCTCGCAATTGATCCTGATGTACGAGGCACTGCCATTGCAGGATTGAAAAATGAAGTAAGTGATTTTCAACTATAAGCTTTTGGCCCCAATATTGACTGCAAACTATCTGTTAAATTGCTTTGTAAGATATATGGTGCTTATTTCATGATTGGGTATAATTGAATGAGGTTTATCACATTTTGTTTTGCATATAATCAGTATGGTAAACACCAAATGGGATAAAACATTGTAAACACCAAAGGTGATAAACTATTTTATGATAATCGAAGCACATTGATCTATTGAGATGATACATTTCGATTGATCTATATATTTGAAACTCATCTATTCTGAACATGCTTTCCAATGACGACCAACACGTTGAATTTGAATAATCCCTGAACTTGCTTCTTGAAAGCTAAGAACATCTCTTGCATTTTAGTAGAGGCTTTGGTGATGATTAGATGAATAAAAGCGAAAATAACCTGCTATTTTTTTTTTCATGTCTGTTATTTGTTCAAGCCAAATAGAATTATCTTTCAAAAGCTTTAGATACATTGCAATGTTTGTTATATATTGTAAGGGGTCTCCATTTTGGTGAAATGGGGTCAGAGCAAAGGAAACCAAGTGAATGTGATTGGCACTGAACCTACACACAAAAGAATGAAGGAGAGTCGCAGATGATGTTTGCCTGAGGGCAACATAAAGAGGGAAATATGGAGGAAACAGGGAGAATATATGAGGCGTCCCCATGATATGCATAAACTGTGTATACTCTATGGAATTTTCCTTTTCTACTTTTCTTTTTATTATGTTTTTTATTTTGATTAATTCGGTTTTTGTTTTTTCATTTTTCTTTTTTCGTTTTTGTATGTTTTACATAGAAAAGAACCATTAGTTCATTGTTGATTTTGACATTATTGAGAGAAATATGGATTCAAAGTTTGTTCTATCATTGTTGCTTGAAAGGAAAAAAATTGTTATGCATCAATTTTGTTGTTTTATATTTTTGAATATAAAAAGAAGTAGAGGAAAAGAACCTTTTTGTTGAGAGATTACAGACAAAAAAGGAAGATATGTTACCGAAATAGCTTTATCAACATCATTTTAAAGGCACCCAAGTGCGAAAAAATTATTCTTTGTTTGTTTCTTTCTCGAATCTGCATTGAGGAAAATTATCAATCTATCTATCTATTCTATTTTTCTCTATCTTAAAAGGCTGAATATTTCTGTAAAAATATCCCTGAAATCTACATATTTTAATGGTTATATTGTAATTATACATAGCCAAGGCTCTCGCGCCTCTTCAATGCTTCTGCCTGACTCCTCAGTTGATACAAAGGACTGAAAGAGGTCATGGAAGCCAAAAATGATTTCTCCCATATTTTGGTGAAAGGAGTTATCATGGGATTCAATTTCAGAGACTAAAGTTGAGAATTTCAACAGTCCATCTTTCGTGGATGCCTCTTCAAGACCGTCTGGAGTTGCCTCGAGCCTCTGCAGTTGATTCGAAGAAATTCTCGCTAGACCTAACAAGGGAGTTCTCCAATTTTGTGAAGGAATTTTTCCTTCAGTTTCCATATAAAAAAATAAGGTCAGAATTTTGCAGTTCAATAAATCATTTGCAGTTCAGCATATCACGTTTTTTTGGGTCCTTTCTGGAAATACATTGAAATCTAAGGAATGTCCCAGAATCAAAATCCATTAGTTTCCATCAATTCTTTTCGGCTTCAATTTCAGTAATAAATTGTTTTCTTATCATTCTCTATTAATTACAGGGACTGAATCTGAAATTGTAGTGATTTAAGAATGGTTTTTAGGGATTTTGAACATTTGTGGTTCTACGTCTTTGCTTTTGGTAGTCTCTTTAATTGGTTTTAATTTTTGTTGATGAATGTCGTGCTTTTGGGCTAACAAGCCTAACATTGGGTAGTCATTGAGGAAGAAGACATGCATTTCCTTTTTTTTTTTTTTCGGTTTGTATATTCGAAATTAGTTATATTCTTTAGTACATATGTTTATACATATGAATGACTGAAGAATTGAGTATATATCTCAGGAATGTATACACCACGACATAGATTATTATGCAAGATTTTTAGTGGCTATCATTCAACCAACTGCATTGCAAATATATATCAATCATCAGTGGTGTTGGTTGGTCTGAAGAACCAGTTACCAATATAACAATAATAATGGTCAGCGCAGGAGACCAATGCTTGGTATGAACCAGAATTCATGTGCTCTGTTCATGGGTACAACCCACCGTTTCCTGTGAAGTAAATTCAAGACATTTGTCGTCTAATTAAATTGCATTTAACTTAATATTTGAAAAGGGAGGGCATGTTAATTTATATATATTTACAGAAACATTAAATCTTTTAAGAGAAGTATATATACATATATATAATATATGTAGATAATTATTTTGCACATTATGATCAGATCCTTTCCTTTATTTTCTTCTTTCCAAGTTGTTTAGGAATTAGGCTTGTGTTTCTTTTTGGTAAATGTCAGTTTAAGCACCACTACGCAGAGTCGCAGGTGCTAAATTCGGTGATAGGTATATTTCACGGAAACTTCATAGAAAAAGACAACAGAATTTTTGAGGGGGTCATTCTTGATATCTAGGTAAGATTTTAACACTCTGCACAATTAATAGCCAAATTATATTTAATTATTTTCCCATGAAACTTTGCCTAGCTAAAATTATAAAAGCCATTTCCAGTGTCATTTTGTGCCCTCGACCCTGTTGTGTTCATCAAATATTTGAGAAAGTTGTTTCATGGTAACTAAGAAGTTGTAAATATTTGCTTGATCGAATCACATTTTTCTATCTGTAATGTAGTCAATTGCTTGATTATCTATTCGAAAAATGCTAAAGGATTCAACTTTTTTTGTTTTGGATTGCAGGAAGAATTTCTTGCAAAGTTAACTTCAGATAGATGAGTTATCACTCTTATGATAAGCATGGGAGAAGCACTGCGGAAAATTGCCTTCAAAGTGAGATCGGCTTCTTGTGGTGGAATAGCTTGCGTGAACTATTTTGGAGACGCGTTACTTGCAGCTGATTTGTTTGCTAATAAGCTTCTATTTAAGGTCGAACCTTACTTTTTGATTGTCGATCTATATCAAACATTTTTTACATCCAGTAACTATATTTAATCAATCATTACCAAAATCAATAAATTTCAAATTAAATTACAACCAAGGACAAAGTTTAACAAGTTTACTATCATTTGTAATACTGGCAGGATAAAAGTCAAGTATTCCTTGAGGATATAATATGTAAGTACATATATAAATGGAATATGTAATTTCATGATGCTTATTAGGCCTTGCCATGTCTGCAAATATATTTGCTCGGAGGAGGTCCCCCAGCTCCAATATATTGGAGGACCAACTCAATGTCTATGATTAATATAACTAGATGAGGCCCCCGTGCGATGCACGGTCTATTCTAATAATCAATAGAATTGTCAAATGGGTCGATAATACTGGTCCATCGGGCCAAAGAGAAATTTCGGGTTGGGCCAGAACGAAATTCTATTGGGCAACTATTTTTGAGACCAATCCATGAAAAATACACATGAAATGACCGGGTTAGTCAGATTTTCGGGTCACATAGGTGCAATCTTTTTAGGCCTCCAAAATTAGAGTCTGCAACTCAGGCCGAGCCCATTTAGACACCTCTAATAATTAGATATTTATATTCATATCAACTCGTACTGAATAGCCTGTAATGATAGTTATCAGTTCCACAAAAAGTTGCTTCTTCGTCAATAATAGATAAGTTGTATTGACAGTAGGCATGAAATTATTTTCGTATATATAGATTTGAATATAACATAAACATTGGGCACGTTAAGATATACTGACTCATTATAGATATATAGATATTACAATACAATTAAAATATATAATTTTCAAATATAATAACTCATTAATATACTTTATATATCAACGCACTCCGTACATATTTTTCCAGTTTGAAATAATATTATATTATTTTTTCGTCATTCATTATGAATAAAATCTTATCAAATTGATAAACAAAAGAGATAAAATTGTATAGTACAATTACGAAGAAATCGAGCCAGTAATGCAAATTCGTTTTCATATTTTTGTTTATATCTTTTGGAATTTATTTAGTACAATATATAATGCTGATAAATCATATATAAATTAGATTGTCATTGCATGTATACCAAAATTAAACTGGATAAAATTAATAATAAATTACAATAATATCGGTCAACAAACTATTTTTTCTTTTTTTTTTAAATTTTTCCAAATTCAGATATATGATATTTAATATTAAATTAGACATACCTAAATTAAAATGTCAATGTATACCATAATTAAAATAAATAACATTAATGATATAATTACAAAGATATTGGACATATATATCTATTTTCTATTTTGTTTTACATTAAAAAATATCTAATTTCGTTTTTAGAAAGTGCAGGCTGGAAAACATATTTGGAAACAGATTTGTTACTATATATATATATATATATATATATAAATTCACTTTTATAATTATCCCAAGAAAAAAAAACAGGGGTTGACACTCATAGTATTATAAATCTGTGAACAAGAGGATTTAGTGTTGCATTTGATCCATAGCCTGCATTGTACACAAACTTCACCATCGGTACAATCCTTGGGGTGTGATCTGGAGACAAGCTTACTATAGATTAATTGGAAATGATCAAGTTGTTGTTGCCATGGGGATTTTTGGACCTCGAACTATGTATGTTAATGAGCCCAATGGTATTCCCAAAACACCTGAATTTCTCATACGATATGAAGTTTGGAAATATGAAAAATCTTTATGTCATGCAATTTATCTGGTACATTTTCGAGCTCTTTATAAAATTAACACACTTTACTATTAATTGGAGTTGTATTTCCTTGCATTACATTTTTTCTTGCGTCTCGAAAATATGGTGCATCGTCTCTTTTCTTCTAATTAACCTTTGTTGTCTGGTAGGAAAATAACAACATATCAAAGATACTACGTCAACGGGAGAAGGAAAAGTGTTTTCTTGTAGTCATCTTGTGACCGGATGGGATTTTCTATTCTAAGATGGTGTTTCATCTCCTATTCGATCCACCGCACAGATGATTGCCACATTTATAGAAGTTACTATAAATTTTGGAGCATAAATCACGCCTAAATTGTGGGGTTTTAATATGGTAACTTCTATACACGTGGCAATCATCTGTGCCATGAAATATGAGATGAAACTCTATCTTGGAATAGAAGATCCCATCTGATTTTAGACAATCCTGACTATCCTAATATTTCATGCATGCGACTTTGATGCTCAATTTGATTTTCCGTACGTGTTTGCCAGATGATTGCCACTTTGATTTTCCGTACGTGTTTTCCCATGCATGCGACTTTGATGCTCAATTTATTTTTTCTCTTATGTGTTTCTACAATTTAAATACAGATAACTGACTATTGCATTCTGACACAGAGTTGATCGACAACTATGTGCGGCAGAAATATACCTTGTGATACACTGGAGTGTTCATACACGTGTTAACTATCAATCCCCTCAACTGGCAATCCCAAAAAATAGAAAACACAAAGGAAATGATCTAGATCTATCTATACACTTATTAAAGAACATGTATTTTTGTAAAATGCCTAGAATAATATTCAGGACAAAAAGTTGCAAAATGAAATTTGTGAGAGGCTTGAACATTCAAAATCTTATGAGTTGGTAAAACTATATAAAAATGTGATGTTATAACAAATATCAATTAGCAAGGCAGCTAGCTGCCTAGACCCTACGCACTCGAAAATAGATCCTTTGTCCAAAGCCTTGCCAATGTGATTTTCCACCACTGCCCAACATAATGTCCTGTATACATAGGATAGGTGAAGAAATTTGAACGACCTAGACTCAAAGGCAAAAAAGAGCTCTAAAAAGAAAGAGACTCAAAATAGAAATCGACTCAAATACATAAGATTTAAAAGGAGATTCGAAGGCAGAATCTGATTTGAAAGAAAACAGACTCGAAGGCGGAAATCCTTAGGTGGTTTCGAGTGAAAGTTTTTGAATTTAAATGCATGAAAAAAAATATTGGATTCAAATGCCCTGTGAGTTTAGTTATATTCTTATCCAATCTCTTGAATTTAATCTCTCGTGTTCTTCTTAGCCAAATACTAGCTAGCAGGTAAAGCTGTGTGATGTCAGATAGTGGAAGCAAAGTGAATAAAAGAATGTATGCACCTTCTTGTCATTATTCACATCGAAATGGAAGGAAAAAACCCCTAATTGTGTAATTATTTCTTCTATTAGTTACTTGTGTCTTCCAAATACTGATATCAAATTGCAATGCCAAATTATTATGCCTTGCACTAATTCTAGAAATGCTTTATTAAACGTTCATGAAGCTTCAAAATTGCCTTTGGAAATCACATGAATAAATAAGCCTATTTCAAAATTATGAATACATTCTTCCACGTGAAATTTGTTGGTAAGATTTTGAATTTGACTAAACAATGAAGACATGTCCCTGAAACAATAAAAGTACTTAAAAATAAAAGAAAAGTTATTGCACGAATTCAAGTTTCGTAAAACCTTCTCTTGTGCTTTGTTGTAAATTGATATTGTCTTCTTCATGTTTGAATTTGACAATCTCTTTCTACATTTATTTTAGATACTTTGTAGTATGGCTTCATTATCACATGGATTGAGGAATGAAAATAGTGGAAGCCAAAAAGAGGTTGACCCACTTCATTCGCAAGAACATATGTCTGACGACTATGGTGGTAAGATTTTTAAAATATTTATCTCAACATGTTTCGATAGTTTTATTTTACCACTGGCTCAATTTGATGTTCTGAATGTACTTTGATGTTCTTTGCATTTTGTTTTATATTTTCCAACTCGACAATGCTTTGTTATGTTTCGGTATCCTGTCACATATTCAATATGAGAACCAGTAGGTTTTGACCTTATCTTTTATAAACTTGTACTGACAAACTGAGAAAGCTTCTTTTTCAATCATGCGTTTGTATTATTGATATGAAAGTACTCATGTTATTTCCAGTAGTAAATCAACAATGTATTGTGTAGCTAAAATTCGTCATGTTTAAAATATATGTACCACATAATATTGTACCATAATGTAATAGTTGAAAGAGTTTATTCAATATAAAGATACACCACTCACAAGTGCTTTTGGTTTTGGTATTAGTTTTCACGTTTGCTCAAAGTACAAGAATTATTTTTGTAAAAAGAAAGAAAATGCATTTCTATGGCTGCATTTTTCCCTAGACATAATATTTTTCTCTCATGTTGTATTTAATACAGTGAATTTTCCACAGAAAAAAGAGATTTGACAAACATTCTATTGTTGAAGACTTCTGCTCTGGCAGACCATTGGCATGTTCTAAATCGCTATTGGTTGAGCCAAAAAAAAAGAACATTCAAATTGTCCATATATAGGTACATCAGTATTTCGGAGAAAAAATAAGTATTTATTTGATTAATTTATTATTTATTATGCAAATATTATATCACGATAATGTCTTTGGCCCAAAACAAAAAGGAAAAATATTGCAGAATATCTTGATCTAAATTGTCGTTGTCACTAAGGTGACACCCAAAAAATACTTAGATAATCTATTTTTAAGTTCTACTTATTTATAAGAAGATGATTTTTTTATTTTTAATGAGGATATCCTTAAAACTGTAACAATTGAATTATCAATGAATGAACATTGTAAAGGAAGTGCCTCTCTATGAAATTATTTACAAACAAGATACACAATGTGAGGTACAATGATCATTTATTATAATATTTTTAATTATCACCTTCCGTATGTTTAAAATCATTTGAACATGTTCAATTAATTTATTTATATATTAATTCTAAATTATTACTAATACTTAATTTAATGGAGGAGAACATGAGTCAAAATGCTATATACCAACGACCAAGCTTGCAAGCATGAACAAAATTAGAAAAATAATAGGGTTCACGTGCAACGCACGTGCACCTTACTAGTATTAACAAATGGACAACCAACTCCCTTTCTTATGCTGGGAGGATGCTTCTTATCAAATAAGTATTGCAGGGAGTGGAATGCTTCTGGCTGCAATTTTTCCCACTTCCTAATTGTGAAGCCCCGATTTTTCCGAGCTTGTAATTGATCTTTTTGTCGTCTATGTATTTGATCGACTATCTTACCGCGTCACTTTGACGGGTAATTATTAATAATATATATATTTTGTATTTTATTTTATTTTATTTAATTACTTATGATCATGATCATCATTAATTCTATTTCAAATTTATGATCACTTGATTGATCATTACTACTATTTTTATATTTTTTAGTCACCTTAGAATTTTAAGAGACTATTTATTTTAGAGACTTTTACCTTATAGAATTAAGAATTTGATTTAGTATAAGTGATCATGAGACTTATAAGTGATCAAGGAAATCACTAATTATTTTGGATATTGATATATTTCATCTATTATCATCAAATTTGGGACAAAAAAAAAAAATATCATCCAACTCTTGTACACTTACACCTTATATTAGTCATCTTGTGTATAATTACACCATTAATTCCAACATTATACACATCATCTTATACTACAATTTTATATCATTAAATTCCCCAACATATTCTATTCTTCCCAACATTCTTCTTATTCCTCTCAACATTCCAATTTGACCCATACCTTTGACTACCAAATTGTCTCCATGCAAGAGACAAATTACAAGACACAAATTAAACAAAAAAATCTCTCCCTCTTTTCTCCCCATTTGGACGACCAAGAGGCCATTTTTCACAAAAAAATTTATCAAAAATTTTATCCAACACATTTTGATTCTCAAGCAAATTTTCCTCCTTCTCTCTAACTTCTCTCTAACCTCATTCACATCTTCAAATCTTCAAACAAAAATTCATTCATATCTTCAAACCTTCAAACACCAACTCTTCACATCTTCAAATCTTCAAACATAAGTTCTTCATATCTTCAAGTACCACTTCTTCACATCTTCAAAAATTCAAACACAAGTTCTTCACATCTTCAAGCCTACCTTCAAACCTTCAAGAACATCTTCTTCCTAACATCAAACATACTTCTTTCTACAAACATCTAAACCAAAACAAACAATCTTATCACTTAAACACTAAAAATTCGAACACCCCTATCTCAAGGTAAGAAATTTCACTCCTCAATTCAACTTAAATTCTTACTACTCCTCACCATCTCTTTTTAATATAAGCTTGAATTTTGGATTTTGAGGTACTTAGAAGACCACTTGGAGACATGCATGCATGGTGGTGAAACTTGAAGACTTGAAGAAGAACTAGAAGAGAAAATTGGACTACAAGGTAAGAATTGGACACTAAAGCCCTTCTTTCTTCTTCTTCCTATTTTTTTTCAAATTTTAACACCCCTTTTTCATTTTTGAGAAATAGGGGCTGACCTTAGGTGATTTTGGAGTTGAACCAAAATCTCCAAATTTGAAGCTCCAACTAGTTTCAAATCACCTACTACACAAGGTAAAAGTGTAGTCTTTCCAATTTCCTTATCTCCTTCTTTTCTCTTTAATTTTTCTCTCATTTTTCTAACTCCAAATTTTTGATATTTCTTGACTTAGGGGCTGACCTAAGTGACCTCATCCAAAGTTGTGAAATTTTCCCTTTTATTTCACAACTTTCCAATTTAAGGTGGGTGGAAAAATACTTTCCAACTTCTAGGTGTTTTTATTAAAATGCATGTAGAATTTTGATCATGAGCCCTTGAGATATATAATCTATGTATTGCATGTCAATTTTATGTATCAAATCATGAAAATTCTCAAGAGTTGCTCAAAATTGCTATTTATTGAACTATAGGTGCATGCATGTACAATTTAATGTTCTATTTGATGAATTCTTGTATGAATTGGACATGTGATCTTTAAAATCTATATTTTGGATGACTTATAACCTGGACAAGTCGAGCATAATTGATTAAATTTCAATTTTGGACTTAAAAATGTAAAAATGGAAAGTTGGTGGACTAAATTGCAAGAAAAAAAAGTTAAAGGACCCCTCTGCAAATTTCGAAATTTGGGACTGTATTCAGGTTCAAAAATGACTTTTGGACATTTTAATAAATTTTTAAGAGTTTTACGATAAATAAAATCAACTTTTAAAAGCCCAAGGACTAGATTGTAAAATTTTGAAAGTTAAGGGCTACTTTGCAATTTTAAAAATTGTACCAGACCTAAACTTTAAATTTTGAAATTTTTACTCTTAAGGTACTGGGAATGACACATTTTAAAAGTATTTCAAAAATCCAAGTGGTTAGGGCTTGGAAAACAATTTTTCAAAAATTGAGGGACTAATGTGTAAAATACTAAACTTGAGGACCCAAATGAAATTTTCAGGACATATACAGCCCATGCACCTGGAAATACTAACTTAACTATAACGTAATTATATTTTGGACCCAAGGTTCAAATTTCATAAGAATTGGACCCCTAAAAGCCTTAAAGGCAATTATTTTAAAATGGGACATAAATGATATTTTCAAACGTTAAAGGACCTACACATATTGCTTTTAAAAACTGCTTTTGTCCTAATATCCTACTAACCTTAGTGACATTTTCCAACTGGAATCACATTAAAAGCCCTTCCGGTTTGTGAGTTCCGAATTTTAAAACTTAAGGTCCGAATTGACAATTTTTACAAATTTGGGGCCAATGTGAGATTTTTATAAAGACTCGACCTCAAAACTTTAAAAACCTGAATCTCTGGACAATTTGGAGAATTTAGGAACTGACCTCATAATTTTTCAAGATCGGGATATTTAATTATTCAATTTTTAACCCCAAAAGTGTTAGTTTTTACAAAACGGGGCTAAATTACAATTTTTCTTTTATAAAGGACCTAACTCAAATTATTTTCTCTTTTACTAATTTAGCCCTGGACTCTCTGACTTGGAGATTTAATTTAAGTATTTTACTTTCCCAAAAACCCTTGACTTATCGGATCAATTTGACCGACATTAATACCGATCGCGGAGCGACTTCCCGCCTTGCGAATCAATCTATAACGGGACTTATGTTCCACCTAATCTTTCAAGATATCGAAGGTTGCTTATCCTTCCGATAATCATCTTCATCCAAAACTCCACCAACGCCATAATTGCCACTCGCGTTTTTTTTTTTTAAAATTTTCCTAAATCGCTTCCCTCAATCAATAATACTGATTGCCTGGTTGATCGCTGTAATTGTAATTACTTTCCTACCGAGTCAACTTGGTGTGTCGGGCTCACCGTCGGAATGGATACGTCGGGGATGGAACCGGCAGCTCACCGCTATTCCCACTCTTTCGCCCCATCGCCCTAATCCCGCAACCGAGGGACGGAGTTTGTCCAAGGAAGAGGGTCGTAGTACCGAGGTATAATCATGATTATGACATGATCCGAGCCTTGCAAGCTCCACTGTTGATTTTGTCTTTGCCTACGGAGCGATAAGGTGCCGGTCTTGGACCATACTTGACCGGGAGTTACAAGGAAGAACGAAGGAATCGCTTGCCCCGATCCACACGATTCCGAGTTATCGGACCCGCTTTTGGCGTTGGCGTTACATTTTGGCACGCAACCGCTTATTTGCTTGCTTTTGCATTGGTTGGCGCTACAAACCATGACGCAACCATTATTTGCTTTATAATTATCACGCATGGGATTGGCGTTACACTCCCGCAAATCCTACCACACACGATCACCTCATCCACGATCAATCACATAGTGCATGTGTGACCATGAATCACTTAGTTGATTCTTGACCTTTCGACTTTCTTTGTTCATTCTTTCCTTATTCCCTCCTTTTCTTTTCTTTGCCTTTGACCGATCCGCCTTAGTTTTGTTTGGTCGATGGAGCCTTAAGTTGTAACTTGTCGCCTCCATGGTGGGATGTTTTCCATGCCATGCCGAGCGTGAATATTACCGGCACGATGATTCACCGGCACCGGAGAGTGATCTCGCGACCTCGTAGCTAACCGAGGAGCGCCCGGCGTAATAGGGACCGACTAATTAAGTGTGAAATCGATTTCAATTTGGCGCGAGGAGCCAAGATGAAAAGAGCGAGCTAACCATCATCAAGGACCTTTGCGACAATACCATAAGAGTGCGGGAGGACCAAATCTGGTATCCCAGGGAGAGCGCTGGATAACATACGAGAGAAGATGAGGAGGGCAAGTGACGGCCGCCATAAATGGGAGATTGACGCCCGCCATCCCGCGACACCGTCGAGCGCTGGAGAGACCCTCATCAAGCGAAGATGAGGATGATACCATCAAATGGGAGAGGACCTTACACAGGCCCTAGCTCGAGAGACGCCACACCGGAGGCGCGCTGGCGGCTAATGCTCACCATTGCACTTCGCCTATATTTTTAGCTTCACCGCAAGTGTACGGTGTTCGTTATCGAATAGGGTAGCAAGGTCGTATCCACGGAGACTAATAAATCAATAGGCTAAGTATTGAACCAAGATAGTTTTACTTTTATTTAGACGATCAATAGTTGATGGTTGTTGTTTTGAGATTAAGACAATTTCAATCACTAAAACACAAGAATACAATAACACAAATGAAAGAAGTATCAAGATGATGAAATGGATTTCCGAGTTAAGGTTTCGATTAATAATCCTCTTGTTGTCCGATTTAATCGAAGCCAAGGTTATTATCAATATTCCTATAAGACGATCACAAAGCTATTTTATCCTCCCTCTCGAGATGCATATAAAATGTAGATTGAAATATCTATGCTAGCATCTCTACTCAACATAAGATACACAACTCCCAAAAGCACCAAAGATCAAATGTCCTCACAATATTCGCAAACCTCTCGATTCATGCAAATATTCGTGTCAAGTACTTAAGATCTAATATTGAAACTCATCTCTCGAATTATGAATCAATATATCAAACATGTTAAATCATTGGCCAAGTGATAAAACAAGAATAAGCTCAAAGTACTCAAATAGGCTTCAAGATAATAACTTCAACTAAGATTAAAACATTCAACAAGAGTTCATTAATCTACTTCCAAAACCCTAAATCACAAGAGTTTAGCTACACATGATTAAACAACTTACACACAAAGTGTTCAAAGTCATTACAAATGAAACTAAAAGAGTGAAACTAAAAGAGAAGCAAGAAAACTTAGGAACGTCGACAATCTCTCGATATATCTCCGTTCTTCAAGCTCCGATGCAACCCGATTATCTCCTTGATGTCTCCTTCCAAGAGTTGACTCTTGTCTTGTGTTGTAGATCCCAAAAAATGCCAGAATCTCCTTGTGTGCGCCCCCCAAAAAGCCTTTTTATACCTCCCATCATGTTTAAGGCTTAATCTTTGCAGTTATGGGATTCCAGTATGACGCACGGGTGGTGCACCCACGCACGGTTACCCGTGCGCCACTCTCTTGCTGAATACCCCAACTCTCTGTAGGGCGCACGGGTGGTGCGTTGGAGCACGGCCTACCCGTGCGCCACTCCGGTGAGATATCCTGACTCTCTGTAGGGCGCACGGGTGGTGCGCCCATGCATGAGCTACCCGTGCGCCATGCTGCAGCTTCAATCAACCTTATACAGGGGTGCACGGGTGGTGTCTTGAGGCACGCCCAACCCGTGTGCCCCCTGTCTCTTCCGTGAACGCTCAACTTTCGCTCTTTTAGGCTTCACGTTTCGTATATCCACTCAATTCTCCGTGTTTCTACTTTGCTTTCCTCATATTCTTATTCAATTAGCTTCAAATATCATGAAATTCCTACAAAATAAGCAAAGTGTAATATCTTTTCCACAAGGAGTGAATATGTAACGTTTAACGCGAGTATATGCATGTTTACTTATCATTATAGCTCGAAATACGCATCAAAACACATGCAAAATTCACGCTTATCAAAATCCCCCAAACTTAAACCGTTGACCGTCCCGATCAACAATATTTAGAACACGATAAAGTACAACAGGGAGATAAAGATAACAACAAGACACCAAGAGTCTACAAGAAAATCCAAATTGTTTGTCATGAATGCTGAGTACAACTCAATCAAGCCTCAAATATCTAATCAAAGAACACGCCTCAAATAAAACAAAGTGAAATGCTCTGAATCCAACTCTCAAAGTTAAGTGTATACTCTCATCTCACGAGGTTATAGGACGTGTTTACGCTCAAATCAATTCGATGTCGCAAAATTACCATAGGCTTGCAATTTGTCTCATATCTCCGCCACGAGAGTGTATGCAATTTGTGAATCATAAAGGACTTTCTCATTTGGTTGTAATGAAGGCTCTTTGATTTAGGTAGGAGATTTTTCGATAAAGTGACTCAAACTCGAGTGTATAGACCGATGAGCATATCAATCATTTTCATTCCAATCCCATATGCTACTCCAATCATCCCTCATTTTTATCAACTTCATTTATCTCCATTTCCGTCTTTTCTTTTGAGAATCACCTCCATTCACAATCCTTCGCCCTCCAAGTTTATCCACTTTTCAATCTTTTTTTTTCTTTCATTTGTGCATTTTCAACATCTTTCCTTCCTCTTTTTTATTCTATTTAACCAAGTATGCCCAATTATTCTATTTTTCAATTCCCACCCATTCAACCTCGTTCATTCCTCTTTTACTCAACGTTATACATTCGAGTATAAGGTGATGGAAATATAGTAAGATCAAGGGTTAAATTTTGTGGTTATCAAAGAAATAGGCTATAGGCTCAACTTGGCTAACTAGGAGTTTTTCACATTTTTAGGTAGGCAAAAGGCATGAAAGGCTAACAAAGATGGCCTTTAATCACATTCACAATTCACATACACATGTGGCCTTGACAGAGATACCCAAGCAAATTCTAGAATTTTAATCAACATGAATGATACACTCAAATTACAACAAGACTGCACAAGATATAAGCAGTAAAGGCTCAAAGCTCACAGGCTTGTCAAAATGTAATTCAAGCATCACACCAAGTTTTTCATATCAACATGCTCAAAGTTATCTATTCGAGGCTCAATCAATCCATAAACAGCATCTAATCCCAACAATATGAATTTTCCATCAACACACAAACAACAAGTTGCAACATGCTTGGTCAACTCACTCTCTAACTACTACGAAAGCAATAGTCGTGCTAAAGCTATAAACGTGCTCTAATGCAAATGCAACCTAAAATGCTCTAATGCAACTATATGATAACAAACAAATGCATGAAAATGTATTTTTTTTTATGTATGTATGTATCCACACTTTTCATTTATTAAAATGCTATCTCTCCCCCAAACTTGAATGAAATTATAGTGTCCTAAGGGGAAAAATATAATTTCAATAACAAAAAGTGGGGATATACCTGAATCATTTGTGGCGGTGGTGGGGGAAGTGGCCTTGAGAAATATGCCACATTTGTAGTCATTGGAGCACTTGCCACGTCTCCTCGAACGCCGCTCCGATTGCTCATTAACGCGAGAAAATCAGCCCTATGTTGCCTTAAATCCTCTCCTTGCCGCCTCAACTCTTCTTCTTGCCGCCTCAAGTTCTCCCCAAACGCATAAAACATGTCTTGAAAATTGGCGTCGCGATGGGGTCCTCCATCAGAGACGGACGGACCGGGCGATCCCCGCTTTGAGAATGTCGGGGTAATCGCCTCCGTGTGAGGACTCGGGTATATCATACCCAATTTGGGGTGATGAGGTTCCATCCCCATGTCTCGGCCATGAAACGCATCCTCCTCCGCCACCATATCCTCCTCATCCAAGAAACCTTCGACTCGTGGACGCTTTCTTGCCTCTATAGCCTCGGTAATTCGGTTGTGTGCGTCGGAGTTCATGAGGAAGTTGGTGGTGTCCGTCAATGTCTCGACCGTGGTGTATGGTGGGTTAGGCAACGGAAATGAAGCACCTTTCTTTTATAGAAGCATCAATCTGTTGTCTTCATTCGCTATGAACTTCATATGGTGAAACGATGCCAAATTAACCCGAGTGCTGCCCGGGATAGGCTCCAAGCCTCGGAAATCAACATTGAAATGCCGGGCAATAGGGGTAATGAGCCCCCCTATAGAAATCGTACCCCCTTCCCGCCTAGCTAATTGTTCGATTTGTTTGGCAAAATTGACAGCGGTGTTGTAGGGGGTGTTTGTAACCATACACCAAAGGAGATAAAGTTCCTTAGTCGTCATACCTCCAATGTTTTCTCGGGCGAACACGGAGGATGCAGTCACGCGTTGAATATATCGGAAAACGGGATTCCGGATCCACGAGGCTTTGGCGGTCCGCGCGGCATACAACATCGGCCCCGTTTGTGGTGTTTCCACAAGCATTCTCCAGAAGTCATATTGATCATAATGAGGCATCGGGCGAGCACGAGCGTTTGTTGGGACCTCGAAAATGGTGTTCAATTGGGTCATAGACAGTTGTCTACGGACATTCCTCAATTGAAACTTTATCATATACGGTTCAAAGGTCCCGCCTTGTTTGAGTACTTCCACGGTACTCAAGAACTCCAATGTATGCTTTTTGAATGTCGGCCACCTTCGGCTCATGAAGTTCGTCCATCCTACCTTGGCGAAAAGACGCCACACGTCCTCATGTATCCCCAAAGTTTGGGTACAATCATCATCGACATAGCGAGATGGAGCTATTTGGCGACGATCAAGCGATTCCATCGCTCAAGATCATCGGCATTTGTCAAGTTTACCCCATATGCCTCCGGGACTGTTTTGGTCGACTTAAGGCGGTGCCACTTCGCGTTGTGCCGTCCCGCGTGCACGTTCTCCTTCCACCCTGGGGTTTCTTCGCTCGACCATGAGGTGTTTGTACCTGAAACGTATTTCATTAGCCTCTCAATATCATCAATGGCAACAACAAAAATAGGGGATTAAAGCTAACATATTGGGTGTTGTAAATTCACATGCCCACGTCACTTTGATCGATCAACTACCCCAAACAAACAAAAATTATGGCCATTCTAGACAAATATTAGCTTAAACAATCATGGGCCATGCCCTACTCACCAACAATTCATCCTAAATCTCCTCAATTACACAAGCTCACAAGGTGTTTGATAATTTGCCTCAAAGAATAATTCACATAATTCATAGCAAAAATATCAAAATAAACACCTACCATGCTCCCTAATACATAATTGACAACGAATTGACAAAGAGAAACGGTGTTCTTACCGGAATTCTCTAAATTAAACTCGAAATGGAAGGTTTGAACCCTAGGTGCTTGTGCTCACAATTCTTCAAGTAAGGTTGAATTCAATGTAAAGTGACGTTCAATTGTGATGGGAGAGGGATTAAAAGGAAGAATTTAAGTAGAATTTGCAAGAAATATCGATGGCAATGAAGTTTGGGGGTAGTGGCGCGCGATTTGGGGGATTTTTGAAGAAGGAGACAGTTTAAAAACTGTCATATTTAAGCCTCCTCTGCATGGCGCACGGGTGGTGCGTCGAAGCACGGGTTACCCGTGCGCCACCCCGGCAAATTCCTCTCCTCTCTACAGGGCGCACGGGTGGGGTGCCAACGCACGGGCTACCTGTGCGCACCTGTACAGCAAATTTCTCTTTTTTTTTTTTTTATAAAAACACACAAAAATTCAACAAAAACACACTAATCACACTTATTAATAAAAACTCGCATATCAAAGCACTCAAATCACACAAATTTTTGAAACTAAACACACACGAAAAACCGTTGGGTTGCCTCCCAACAAGCGCTATATTTAACGTCGTTAGCTTGACGCCTTTTGATTCCGATTATGATCCTTGCGAAATGAGGCTTGTCACCTCATCGTGCAGTTTTCCATGCCAATCCCGCTCACTTGGATGTACACCTCCCTTGATCATTACTAAAGGAGGTTTTTCATGTTCGTCAACTATCCATGTGTTCTCCTCTTCATCGTGCGAATGGTACGTGCACGCTCTTGGTTCAACTTCGTGGCTTTTTGTGCCTTTCCTTCTTCTTCATTGATAATCCCCGCATATTATCTTTAGAATTCACACAATTATTCAAGCTATTAGCTTGAGTACGAGAATTAACAATTGTTTTTGTTTTACAACCATTAAGATCATCATGTCCTTTCATATTCCTAAAAAACGGAAAATGAAATACGCTCATCATCAACCTTTGTAATGTAAGCTCCTTTTCTTAACATCTATTAGTGCTTTCGCGGTTGCCAAAAATGGACGCCCAAGTATAAGAGGAGTGTCACAATCCTCATTCATATCCAACACTAGAAAATCCACGGGGAATATGAATCTATCGACTTTTATGAGCACATCTTCTAGTATCCCCGTTGGATGTACGAGTGATCTATCCGCGAGTTGTAGGGTGACAGTGGACTGTTTCACTTCTACGAGTCCAAGCTTTTGGAGAACGGACAGCGGCATCAAATTGATACTAGATCCTAGATCACAAAGTACATTGTCAAAGGAAATATCGCCTATCGTACAAGGAATAGTGAAACTCCACGGATCTTTCATCTTTTGCGGTATTTTCCTTTGTATGAGTGCGCTACATTCTTCCGTCAGGTTGACAATCCCATTCTCTGCCCATTTGTTCTTGTTGGACATCGCTTCCCCTAAAAACTTTGCATAATTTGGCATATGTTTCATTGCTTCTGCAAAAGGAACATTAATGTGCAATTTTTTAAACATGCCCACAAATTTAGCAAATTGATTATTCAGATTAGTCTTGTGAAACAATCGGGGAAAGGGAAGAGGGATATTATATTTCAGCAAATTAGAGTTAGGATACAATTCACATTTCTTGGCTCTTTCTTGCTTATCTAATTGTTGCTCGGTTCCTCCTTTAACTTTCATATTGCCTTGAGCCTCATTTCTGTCATTTTCCTGAATTTGGATGGTAGGCTCGGCAACACACACGATTTGGTCGTGCATTGATACACGAGGCGTCGTGATTCGACATCACATCAATATCGGCATTTTCGGACTCTTCATTTTCTTTTCCACCCCACACATGGATAGCATTGCAATGTTCCCTGGGTTGACCTCCGTGTTGCTTGGAAATTGACCCTTTGATGTTGACTCCCCACAATTGCAGCCCAATTGACCTATTTGAGTTTCAGTTCTTTATTGAGCTTGCCACTTGTTGTTCTAACTTATCCATCCTAAGGTCTTGCTTATCGAGGCGGCTCCTCGTCTCATTCATGAAAGCACTAGATTGATTTATGAAAGAGGTGAGTATATCTTCCAATGACGATTTGCCTCCTCCATTACCGCCTCCACTTGAAGCATTGAATCCCTATGGAGGTTGTAACACATTCTTTGTATTTGCATAGGAAAAATTTTCGTGATTTCTCAACCCTGGATGGTAGTGTGTTGGGTTTGAATTATTCCTAAAATTGTTGAAATTCGATTATTCACATAATTTACCTCTTCCATCGGATATAGAAGAGCTTCACTACCCGTGCTCGCACCGCTTCCCCCCTTTGTAAATACATTCAATTGAGTTGTCAAAGCCGCTACTTGTGCCGATAATGTTTTGATAGGGTCTGAATCGAGATTTCGCTACTCGTTGTACATTGGATCTTTCGGATGGCCATTGGTAATCTGTTCATGGCCATTTCCTCAAGAAGATTTAAGGCATCTTGTGGAAACCTTGCCAACAATGCTCCTCCCGCGCGCATCAACAAAGCCCCTCGTTTGCCCCATTAAACCATTGTAAAAGAAACATAGTTGTTGATCCTCCGGAAAGCCGTGTTGTGGACATCTTCTTAACAAATCACTAAATCTTTCCCAAGCCTCGTACAAAGGCTCGGAATCAAATTGTCGGAATTGAGTGATCTCACTTTTGAGCTGCAAAGTTTTGCTTGGTGGAAAGAATTTAAACAAAAACTTTTGTTTCAAATCATCCCAAGTGCTCACACTTCCTTGCGTCAAAGTACCTAACCAATTTCTCGCCTTATCCCGTAAAGAGAATGGGAATAGGCACAGTCTTATGGCGTCATCTGAGACTCCGTTCATTTTGATCGTATTGCATATTTGGATAAAATGCGCAAGGTGAGAGTTAGGATCTTCGGTTGCAAACCCCCCAAACTGATTCTGTTGCACCCATATTGATTAGTGCCGGTTTGAGCTCGAAGTTGTTGGCATTGATGGGAATATGGGCAATACCACCGTAATTACGATTCGTTTGTGGTCGAAAGTAATCACGAATGGCTTGCTGTTGAACCGGTATCGAATCGGTTTCCACCATTGTTTGGCGGTATTGGTAACTCATTCAAATCCCCATTATCGGATTATGTTGTCTTTTAGCTCGTCTAGTGGTAGCACTGATTCTCCTCGCGAAAGCCTCAACTTCCGGTATGAGCGGTATTAAGTCCACCCGCTTCGAGCGCGTGTTCATACACTACCTAGACCAAACTAGAAGAAACAAGTCAAATAATGTAGAATTCAAGTCACACTAAAACAAAATAAATAAAAAAAATGTCTAAATTAAGAATAATTCTATCTATTGCAATATTAGCACTATAAATTGTATTAGTCCCCGGCAATGGCGCCAAAAACTTGTTCGCCTAGATTTTTAGCTTCACCGCAAGTGTACGGTGTTCGTTATCGAATAGGGTAGCAAGGTCGTATCCACGGAGACTAATAAATCAATAGGCTAAGTATTGAACCAAGATAGTTTTACTTTTATTTAGACGATCAATAGTTGATGGTTGTTGTTTTGAGATTAAGACAATTTCAATCACTAAAACACAAGAATACAATAACACAAATGAAAGAAGTATCAAGATGATGAAATGGATTTTCGAGTTAAGGTTTCGATTAATAATCCTCTTGTTGTCCGATTTAATCAAAGCCAATGTTATTATCAATATTCCTATAAGACGATCACAAAGCTATTTTATCCTCCCTCTCGAGATGCATATAAAATGTAGATTGAAATATCTATGCTAGCATCTCTACTCAACATAAGATACACAACTCCCAAAAGCACCAAAGATCAAATGTCCTCACAATATTCGCAAACCTCTCGATTCATGCAAATATTCGTGTCAAGTACTTAAGATCTAATATTGAAACCCATCTCTCGAATTATGAATCAATATATCAAACATGTTAAATCATTGGCCAAGTGATAAAATAAGAATAAGCTCAAAGTACTCAAATAGGTTTCAAGATAATAACTTCAACTAAGATTAAAACATTCAACAAGAGTTCATTAATCTACTTCCAAAACCCGGAAATCACAAGAGTTTAGCTACACATGATTAAACAACTTACACACAAAGTGTTCAAAGTCATTACAAATGAAACTAAAAGAGTGAAACTAAAAGAGAAGCAAGAAAACTTAGGAACGTCGACAATCTCTCGATATATCTCCGTTCTTCAAGCTCCGATGCAACCCGATTATCTCCTTGATGTCTCTTTCCAAGAGTTGACTCTTGTCTTGTGTTGTAGATCCCAAAAATGCTAGAATCTCCTTGTGTGCGCCCCAAAAGCCTTTTTATACCTCCCATCATGTTTAGGGCTTAATGTCAGCAGACATGGGATTCAGCGCAGCGCACGGGTGGTGCGCCCACGCACGGTTACCCGTGCGCCACCTCCCGGGAATACCCCAACTCTCTCGTAGGGCGCACGGGTGGTGCGTCGAGCACACGGCCTACCCGTGCGCCACTCCGGTGAGATATCCTCGACTCTAGGGCGCACGGGTGGTGCGCCATGCACGAGCTACCCGTGCGCCATGTCGCAGCTTCAATCAACCTTATACAGGGTGCACGGGTGGTGTCTTGAGGCACGCCCAACCCGTGTGCCCCCTGTCTCTTCCGTGAACGCTCAACTTTCGCTCTTTTAGGCTTCATGTTTCGTATATCCACTCAATTCTCCGCGTTTCTACTTTGCTTTCCTCATATTCTTATTCAATTAGCTTCAAATATCATGAAATTCCTACAAAATAAGCAAAGTGTAATATCTTTTCCACAAGGAGTGAATATGTAACGTTTAACGCGAGTATATGCATGTTTACTTATCATTATAACTCGAAATACGCATCAAAACACATGCAAAATTCACGCTTATCAGCCACCGCCCAAGATGGAGCCCGTACCTGACGCCGAGGAGGATCCTGAGGAGGATCCAGTCGACATCGGAGAGCCTGAGGCACTTGAGGCTGCTCTCACTGATTATGGACATAGCTACGAGTGACGATGATGGCGATCTCACTGATTAGTTAGCTTGATTGTCAGTTGTACTTTCGTTATTGTAGACGCTTATTCCAGTGATGTACCTTGCTTTCTGTTGTATTAGATTCAGTTGTATTTTGGTTGAAATCTTCTTTGACTCCTGGTATTACTAGTGTTGTACTTCATGGGTGTATTCAAGTTTTACATTAATGAATATACCTCATTTTGGATGTAGGTGATTTAGAAATTTCTTGATTTGAAGGCTATAATGCCCCATTATGATGAGACATGGAGGATATAAGGTTATCACTTGACAGTATATAATTGGGTCATATGATATACTATAGAAGTTAGATGCCTAATGATATTACTTTAGAGAATGATTGAGTGGAAATAACTAAGTGTGATTTACTGATGATGTGCCATTGTGTTATTCTTTCTAAATACTTCTACGAGCTTAAATAAGCAAATTTGACTTCTTGTTGGTATCGTGGATAAGATACGTCAAGGATATGACGATTATTGGGTCTCAACTGGATATTGTCACTAAATATTTTTTTTAAGTTATGATATCTCATTTGTGAATTAAATTTGGGATAATGATTATCTGTGAGTATTCGGAATATTATGGTGATCTAGGCACTCACATGATATATGAATTTGATTGATTTTGACTTAGTTATTGAGTATTAAGTATTGATTAATTTCGGAGGTGACAGATAATAGTATTCTATATAAAGTATACGAGATGTTCACATTTATCTGGAATAATCAAGGACCTTATGATTATGGGAAATTGAGATTGCTATCAAGATTTTAGAAGGAGCGAATCATATGATTACAACTTTGGAAATAACTTATTAAATGATTATTGAGGTCTCGACTATTATATGTTGATGGGTGGAGATTATGGGTTGATCTTGCACTTTTAGCGATGAAATCTACTACCAATTGTTCGAGGAAATATACCACGATATGAATAGGTGTCGACTATTTAGTTAAATCGACTCTATTATAATGAGTATCACCTTCTTAAGTGAATGAGGTATTGACTAGCTGTGACAAGCTAGGATATATTCGGGATTTGAATTATAAGAGGTATGCTTTGAACTAATAATTATGGAATATTACATTAGAACGGTATGTGGAATAGAAATGATTGGTTAAGTGATAATCGAATAGTGGTGCAAATGTTACGGATCACATAAATAGGGTACTATGAATAGTGTCTATTACAAGGTGATGACAAGAAATTTTGCGTACCACTAAGGTTGTTAGAGATAGTTTTGCAGAATGATTATTGGAAATTGGCTGATGGGAATTTGGATCGAATATAAGCGCCTCTAGGCCACCTAAGTTTTGATATTAAGGAATTGGGTACCTCGCTAAGTATCAGCACAACAGCACATCCACAAACTGATGGACATTCTGAGCGAACAATTCAAACCCTAGAAGATATGTTGCGAGCCTGCACATTGGATTTCCAATGAAGTTGGGATTCGCACTTTCCATTAGCCGAGTTCGCCTACAATAATAGTTATCAGGCCACGATTGGGATGGCACCCTACGAGGCATTGTATGGGCGAAAATATAGATCCCCACTACACTGGGAGATTGACGACCAATGAACTCCGAAAGAGAAACGAAAGTCGCCCTCGATTCTAAAAGTCGACTTAGTTCAGGAGGCCATAGAGAAGGTCAAGCTGATCAAGGAGCAGATTTGCACAGCTCAGAGCCGCCAAAAGAGTTACGCGGACAAGAGAAGAAAGAATTTGGAATTTGAAGTCGGTGATGAAGTATTTCTCAGACTCTCACCACGGAAAGGATTAATCAATCGAAGAAAGGAGGCAAGTTGAGTCCGAGATATGTTGGAACTTACAAGATTTTACAAAGAATCGGGAAGTTAGCCTATCAACTCGAGTTACCAGCACCATATGCGGGAATGCACGATGTATTCCACGTATCAAGATTGAAGAAGTATCAACCAGATCCCGAACATATCATCACTCGTGATACTCCTCCTCTAATGGAAAATCTATCCTACATCGAGAGGCCGATCCGGATCATTGATCAGCGGATACGACAGTTGCGTAAGAGAGAAATCCCGATGGTTAAAGTGGTGTGGCAGAACCACAACCGAGACGAAGACGCGACATGGGAGATGGAAGAAGACATAAGGAATCAATATCCAGAACTATTCTGAAGAGAATTTGGGGACCAAATTCTTTTAACGAGGGGAGAATGTGAAGCCCCGATTTTTCTGAGCTTGTAATTGATCTTTTTGTCGTCTATGTATTTGAACGACTATCTTACCTCGTCACTTTGACGGGTAATTATTAATAATATATATATTTTGTATTTTATTTTATTTTATTTAATTACTTATGATCATGATCATCATTAATTCTATTTCACATTTATGATCACTTGATTGATCATTACTACTATTTTTGTATTTATTAGTCACCTTAGAATTTTAAGAGACTATTTATTTTAGAGACTTTTACCTTATAGAATTAAGAATTTGATTTAGTATAAGTGATCATGAGACTTATAAGTGATCAAGGAAATCACTAATTATTTTGGAGATTGATATATTTCATCTATTATCATCAAATTTGGGACAAAAAAAATATGGAATTACCATAATACCCTATAGTGGACGGCCAACATGGGATTTTTTGGAGTAGAAATATCATCCAACTCTTGTACACTTACACCTTATATTAGTCATCTTGTGTATAATTACACCATTAATTCCAACATTATACACATCATCTTATACTACAATTTTATATCATTAAATTCCCCAACATATTCTATTCTTCCCAACATTCTTCTTATTCCTCTCAACATTCCAATTTGACCCATACCTTTTTGACTACCAAATTGTCTCCATGCAAGAGACAAATTACAAGACACAAATTAAATAAAAAAATCTCTCCCTCTCTTCCCCCCATTTGGACGGCCAAGAGGCCATTTTTCACAAAAATTTATCAAAACTTTTATCCAACACATTTTGATTCTCAAGCAAATTCTCCTCCTTCTCTCTAACTTCTCTCTAACCTCATTCACAACAAAAATTCATTCATATCTTCAAACCTTCAAACACCAACTCTTCACATCTTCAAATCTTCAAACATAAGTTCTTCATATCTTCAAGTACCACTTCTTCACATCTTCAAAAATTCAAATACAAGTTCTTCACATCTTCAAGCCTACCTTCAAACCTTCAAGAACATCTTCTTCCTAACATCAAACATACTTCTTTCTTCAAACATCTAAACCAAAACAAACAATCTTACCACTTAAACACTAAAAATTCGAACACCCCTATCTCAAGGTAAGAAATTTCACTCCTCAATTCAACTTAAATTCTTACTACTCCTCACCTTCTCTTTTTAATATAAGCTTGAATTTTGGATTTTGAGGTACATAGAAGACCACTTGGAGACATGCATGCATGGTGGTGAAACTTGAAGACTTGAAGAAGAACTAGTAGAGAAAATTGGACTACAAGGTAAGAATTGGACACTAGAGCCCTTCTTTCTTCTTCTTCCTATTTTTTTCAAATTTTAACACCCCTTTTTCATTTTTGAGAAATAGGGGCTGACCTTAGGTGATTTTGGAGTTGAACCAAAATCTCCAAATTTGAAGCTCCAACTAGTTTCAAATCACCTACTACACAAGGTAAAGTGTAGTCTTTCCAATTTCCTTATCTCCTTCTTTTCTCTTTAATTTTTCTCTCATTTTTCTAACTCCAAATTTTTGATATTTCTTGACTTAGGGGCTGACCTAAGTGACCTCATCCAAAGTTGTGAAATTTTCCCTTTTTATTTCACAACTTTCCAATTTAAGGTGGGTGGAAAAATACTTTCCAACTTCTAGGTGTTTTTATTAAAATGCATGTAGAATTTTGATCATGAGGCCTTGAGATATATAATCTATGTATTGCATGTCAATTTTATGTATCAAATCATGAAAATTCTCAAGAGTTGCTCAAAATTGCTATTTATTGAACTATAGGTGCATGCATGTACAATTTAATGTTCTATTTGATGATTTCTTGTATGAATTGGACATGCATGTTTATGATCTTTAAAATCTATGTTTTGGATGACTTATAACCTGGACAAGTCGAGCATAATTGATTAAATTTCAATTTTGGACTGAAAAATGTAAAAATGGAAAGTTGGTGGACTAAATTGCAAGAAAAAAAAGTTAAAGGACCCCTCTGCAAATTTCGAAATTTGGGACTGTATTCAGGTTCAAAAATGACTTTTGGACATTTTAATAAAGTTTTAAGAGTTTTAAGATAAATAAAATCAACTTTTAAAAGCCCAAGGACTAGATTGTAAAATTTTGAAAGTTAAGGGCTACTTTGCAATTTTAAAAACTGTACCAGACCTAAACTTTAAATTTTAAAATTTTTACTCTTAAGGTACTGGGAATGACACATTTTAAAATTATTCCAAAAATCCAAGTGGTTAGGGCTTGGAAAATAATTTTTCAAAAATTGAGGGACTAATGTGTAAAATACTAAACTTGAGGACCCAAATGAAATTTCCAGGACTTATGCAGCCCATGCACCTGGAAATACTAACTTAACTATAACTTAATTATATTTTGGACCCAAGGTTCCAATTTCATAACAATTGGACCCCTAAAAGCCTTAAAGGCAATTATTTTAAAATGGGACATAAATGATATTTTCAAAAGTTAAAGGACCTACACATATTGCTTTTAAAAACTGATTTTGTCCCAATATCCTACTAACCTTAGTAATATTTTCCAACTGGAATCACATTAAAAGCCCTTCCGGTTTGTGAGTTCCGAATTTTAAAACTTAAGGTCCGAATTGACAATTTTTACAAATTTGGGGCCAATGTGAGATTTTTATAAAGACTCGACCTCAAAACTTTAAAAACCTGAATCTCTGGACAATTTGGAGAATTTAGGAACTGACCTCATAATTTTTCAAGGTCCGGATATTTAATTATTCAATTTTTAACCCCAAAAGTGTTAGTTTTTACAAAACGGGGCTAAATTACAATTTTTCTTTTATAAAGGACCTAACTCAAATTATTTTCTCTTTTACTAAAATAGCCCTGGACTCTTTGACTTGGAGATTTAATTTAAGTATTTTACTTTCCCAAAAACCCTTGACTTATCGGATCAATTTGACCGATTAATACCCGATCGCGGAGCGACTTCCTCGCCTTGCAAATTGAATCTATAACGGGACTTATGTCCCACCTAATCTTTCAAGATATCGAAGGTTGCTTATCCTTCCGATAATCATCTTTATCCAAAAACTCCACCAACGCAATAATTGCCACTCGCGTTTTTTAAAATTTTCCTAAATCGCTTCCCCTCGAATCAATAATACTGATCGCTCATTGTTGGTTGATTGCCTTTAATTGTAATTACTTTCTGCCTGAGTCAACTTGGTGTGTCGAGCTCACGCGTCGGAATGGATATGGAACCAGGCAGCTCATTTTGCGCTATTCCACTCTTCCTACCCCATCGTCCTAATCCCGCAACTGAGGGACGGAGTTTGTCCAAGGGAAGCGGGTCGTAGTACCGAGGTATAATCATGATTATGACAGATCCGAGCCTTGCAAGCTCCACTGTGGATTTTGTCTTTGTCTACGGAGCGATAAGGTGCCGGTCTTGGACCATACTTGACCGGGAGTTACAAGGAAGAACAAAGGAATCGCTTTCGATCCACACGATTCCGGAGTTATCGGACCCATTTTGGTTGGCGTTACATTTCCGTACGCAACCGCTACCTGTTTTGCATTGGTTGGCGCTACAAATCCGTACGCAACCATTATTTTCCTTGCATGGGATTGACGTTACACTTCCGCACGCAATCCTACCTGGCCCGAAATCACGTAGTGCATGTGTGACCATGAATCGTTTTCTTGAATCGTATAAGTATATTACTTAAATATAATTATCACGACGCTTGTGGATTGTGTGTGAATTCATGCATCATACTCACGCGTTTTCATATAACTGTTTTCTTGCATTAACTATGTATATTGCCTCACTTGCTCACGATCACCCCATCCACTGAGATTTATGTCTCATCCCCACCTGTTTTCTAACCATAGATGGGGACTATGTTGAAGATCTCGAACCGGCCACAGATTGATGACCCTCACCCTGCCTATCGATCTTGCACCTTTTTACTGATGATCGTTCTTATTTCATGTACTTCTATTGATGTTGGACTCTCGTTTATCCTGCTACCCTTTTCTCTCTTTGACTGTAATTTAAGGACGTAGGACCCTTTGACGTTTAAGATTTGGATATTGTACTTTACATTTTGTTTTAGTTTTGGCTTGTAAACTTATTCAGGTTATTATGTTGGATGTATTTGGATTTTGTTGGACCTTAAGTTGTAACTTGTACTTGTTCCTTTATTTCAGCTGCTATTTAGACTCTGTTTCATTGGGTTCTCGATGATATTCGTCTAGACTGTTTGGTTATTTGTATTTAAGTTGTGGATCATCGTCGCGTTCCATTTGGGGCGTGACACTAATACTATTATTGACAGGATCAATAGACTGTGTAGAGTCTTCCTCTGAGGGAAAACTACCTCTCCTATTGCCTGGAACAAAGTTTGTTTGCCCTTTGAAGAGGGGGGTTTGGGTTTAAGGGATGTACACTCTTGGAACAAAGCTCTTTTGTCTAAAATCCTTTGGAATATCCACTCCAAAGCAGATTCTATTTGGGTCATATGGGTCCACTCTTTCTACTTAAAAAATCAAACCATTTGGGATTGGGACCCCAAAAAATCTTATTCCTACCTTTTAAAAAGGATTTGCGATATCAGAAATGAACTTTTTTCTAAATTTGGTTCTCAAGAAGCTGTTATCTCTAATTTGTCTCTTTTTTCAAATGCTAAAAGTTTAAGTTCTTCAAAAATGTATGACACTTTTAGAGACTATAGCCCTAAAGCCTTTTGGCATTCTGCTATTTGGAAAAGCATTATCCCCCCTAAATACTCTTTTTATATGTGGCTTGATATCAATGAAAGATTGGCCACCATTAATAATTTAAAGTACTTGGATGTTGATCCTATTTGTAAGTTATGTGGTAATTTCCATGAGACTGCTTCTCACCTTTTCTTTGATTGTATTGTTACCAAGATTCTTTAGGACCGAGTTAAAAAGTGGTTTAAATTCAGCCTATCTATGAGCACTATAGCAGGTGCCCTTACGTGGACCAGAAAAGAGCATGCTAACCCTGCTCTTATGAAAGCCAGGGCTATTGTTGTTTGCTGTACAATCTACCAAATTCGGAAGGCCCGAAATTGTCAGGTATTCGACGGCTCTTCCTATTATGAAGATGTTGTGTTTCTAAAAATCCAGAAAGATGTATAGAATGTTGTCTATTTCTATTATCCAGTTGATCTGGTCAATTTTTAGTCCTCTTGTGTCTGGGCTGTTATTTTTATTTATTCTTTTTAACCCGTGTGTGGGTTTTTGCTATTTCATGGGGCTGTAATCTATAAAATACAATTATTAGTGGAAATCCCCCTGAAATCCCCGCTTCATGGCCTCCCTTTCTTGTATGGTAGATGGTGGGTCTTTTTTTCCTTTGCCTTTTCTTTACATAGTTATTTCGCGAATCGTGCTTATCTAAGTCTGCTGCAGTGTTTCTTTCCTCGTTGTATTTTGAAATTGCCCAAATGATGATTTCTCCTTTAAAATGTTTCTATGGTTGGGCTATCCTTTTGGTTTTTGGTATTCTCTAATATCTCGTATATCTTTTCCGACCATGTTGGATCTTATAATGTTTCATTTACAAGAGAATCCCCCAATTTTTTTAATCTAAATCTTATGGGATAACCCTTTCATGGATGGCTTCTTCAAGGTTTTAATGTTGTTTGGTCTTTCGACTGACCCTTATAACCTTGTTTTTTTTAAAGCTTTTATGGGCTGCACTATTGGAACCCCTGGTCTTTCGATTAGGTTGGCTCTATTTGTCTCCCATAAAGCCTCTTTCATTTTAAAATTTAGAAGCAACGTGGTGGTTATCTATGAAATGTTCACCTTTCCTGATGGGCCTTCAATCTTCTTGATCAAAACTGGGAAGGTTGCATAAATTCAGCATTCTTTTCAGTTTTCATGGGGTATGCCCCATCTCCAAATTGTAGATTTTTGTGTACGATCTCTCGCCACCCTTTTTCGAGTTTCAGCTGAGAGCCTAGGTCGGGACAACCTTCTCTCACCTGAATACTTGATTAATTGGTTGGAGTTCTTTTTCTTTGTTTGTAGTTAACCTCTGTTGAGGTTTTGCTAGGATTTTTGCCTCTCACCTCCTCTTGCATCACCTTTGGAACCTGTTGGTATTCTTGGCGTTAATGGGCCATCCATTGTACATCTACCATCAAAACGGGGTGTGCCCCTTTTAATTTGTAATTTTTTACATCCTTTAAATGAAAATTTCACATTTTCATCAAAAAAAAAAAAAAAAAAAAAAAAAGAATAGTAGCACGTTGAGACTACTGGATTGAACTAGTTTTAGGACTTTATTTAAGTATTTGCATAGGGATTGTTGTCACCTTATTTTATATTATTTATCCTTATTTTATTTTGTAAATTAAGACTCCCGCTGTATTATATGTAATAAACCTAGGCATGTATCTTGGATTTATGGATTTCGTCAAGTTATATATTTCAGTTATTATAGGTTTGATTAATTATTCTTGTGGAGCCTAAGTTGGTATAAATCCAGGGATGTACCTGATAATTGGTATTTTGTGATTAGTTTGGTTTATTGAATTTGGGGCGTTACAGATATGGTATCAGAGCTTAGGTGTAAAAGGAACTACACCTGAGCTAACTCATGATAAGATTCTCTGCGTGTGGACTAGATTACTACTATGGGATTATCTTAAAAACCGAGATTTAATTTCAAATTTGGATAATTGGGTTGGTTTAGAATGAATTATTAAGTGTATTTGATTGCCTAGTGGTGTAAGAATCACTTGGACTTGAATTGGATTATCAATGAATTCCTTGGGTACCCGGAGAAGGATGATGATGACAAATGTTTAGGCCTAGATGGATATATGAGTTTGTCTTTCGGGCTCCTAGTGTCGATGGGTTGATATTTTGGATACCTTAATATGGTTCTTATGCATAATCACTCTATAGTGTCGATGTTGTTGATATTTTGGATACCTTTGTTGATATTTTGGATACCTAATATATATGGTTCTTATGCATAATCAATCTATATGACTATTCCCCTCAAAAAAAAAAAAAAAAAAAAAAAAAAAATCTATATGACTATTTGACGCTGACCTAGGTAGACATAACTTCATGTCGAGAGTGTGTCTCTCTCATTTTCTTGTTGAACGTTGTTATTAATTATTTTATCATTTTAGCCTATGAATGTGGCCTGAGGTGTCTAAGTTATGAGACCTCATAAGGTAAAATAACTATTGAAGTACACTTTAATGCTATTATATAATGCAATGAGGTGTGGATTATCGATTGGACATGATTTAAACATGTTATAGATGGAACCAGATTGACAAAATTTATTTCGGGAATAGTATCGCTATTTTAATACCATATTCGGCCTGTGTATCATTGATTATGGAGATGACACATATGTTTGATAATGAGGTACTCAACACACTCTTTTGAACAATCATTACTTGAGTTTATTATATTATCAAACCAATTAAAGGAGTTAAGTTTTGCAATTGATTTTGAGTTTGATATTATTCTGGAAAAAATGAATAGATTAGTTGTTCCACCAATAGACGCACGTGGGTTGTCATATAAGAAAAGTGAAATTATGTGTACCTAGACGACCAATGGTTGAATCATTTTAGGTATTTTAAATTTGAGCATTTTTTGCAGATTAATTCATGATTCTTCAAGTTTTGAGACTTAAATGGATTTACTAGAATAGATTTTAAGGACTAATAGGAAATGGTTTCTTAAGAAGGTAAAGACATATTGACAGAATAGGGTGCTTGAAAATTAGGTTTTAATCTCTTCATGATTAATTAGTTTCTAGTCGATAACTAGATTACGTATTTTGGTGCTTTTAACGTGTTAAAAGGGAAACTTACCTTAATAGTAAAAAAGGAAATTTAGAACAAAATTTGGGTTAATCATTCTCGATTTCCGAAAATTCTGTATGTACATTGATGAGACGACTTTAATGCTAACTATTGAGGTGATAATTATTACATTGTTTTATTATTCTCAACTGATGTTGTAAATAGGTAAAACCCTTCATAATGCTATGGTGAATTATCAATTACCTACTAGTAGTTAAGAAATGGACAGATTACTCTGAATATATCGACTTTTGAACTCGAATCATTTAGTTAAGGTTGAACTTAATGCTTGAAATATTGATGTTAACATTTAGGGGACCCATTGATGGACTTGCTTTTGAGATTTTAAGCAGAAACTGATAGTAGACATAATCTCTTATCTCGTGGTTGAATAGAGTGATCAAAGGGACAAAGTGCACGACTTGTTGATGGACTTACATGATAGTTTGATTGGGATGCTTGACAACTATGCATCAGTTGCAATACTTTTGAAGACATGAGTGATGGACGGTCTTTCTTTGTACTTTGGGAGTATGGTTTATTTGATAGATTATAAAAATATTTATATTGTTAGCATTTATATTAGAGTTTAAGAAATTATGTTGCTTTCCAGATTAAAAAGTATAGGTCCTTTAACTTTTAAAAATCTCATTTTTGTCTTATTTTAAAATAATTGTCTTTAAGGCTTTTAGGGGTCCAATTGTCATGAAATTTGAACCTTTGGTTCAAAATATCATAAAGTTATAGTTAAATTAGTATATCCAGGTACATGGATTGTATAAGTCCTGGAAATTTCATTTGGGTCCTCAAGTTTAATCTTTTACAATTTGGTCCATTAATTTTTATAAAATTACTTTCCAAGCTCTAAACACTTGGATTTTTGGAATACTTTTAAAATATGTTATTTCCAGTCCCTTAAGAATTAAAATTTCAAATTTTAAAATAGGGATCTGGTATATTTTCGAAAATTGAAATTTAGCCCTTAAACTTCTAAAATTTTACGATCTAGTCATTGGGCTTTTAAGGGTTGATTATATTTATCTAAACAAATTTAAAACTTTATTAAAATGTCCAAACATCATTTTTAAACCCGAGTACGGTCCCAAAATTCAAAAATTACAGAGGAGTCCCTTAAATTTTATTTTCTTGCAATTAAGTCCACCAATTTGCCATTTTTTGTATTTTTAAGTCAAAAAATTCAATTTTAATCAGTTATGCTCGACTTGTCCAGGTTATTAGTCATATAAAACATGGATTCAAGGATCATAAACATGCATGTCCATTTCATATAATAATTCATCAAATACATCATTAAAGTGTACATGCATGCACCTAAATTTCAATAAATAATATTTTTGAGCAACACTTGAGAATTTTAACAACTTGATCATGAAATAAACATGCAATACATAATATATATATATCTCAAGTGCTCATGAATAAAATACTACATGCATTTAAGGAAAAACACCTAGAAGTTGAAAAGATTTTTCCACCCACCTTAAAATTGGATAGTTGTGAAATAAAAGTTTAAATTTCACAACTTGATTGAAACTCACTTAGATCCGCCCCTAAGTCAAAAAAATACACTTACCTTGTGTAGTAGGTAAAATGTGACTAGTAATGGCTTCAAAATGAAAGATGTCGGTCACCCTTAAGTGCAACTCTCAAGGTAAGCCCCTAAAACTCCAAATATGAAAATGGAGTATCAAAATTTGGAAAATAGAAGGAGACGGAGAAAAATGTACTCAAAATCTCAATTCTTACCTTATAGTCCAATTCTTCACAATTTCTTCAAAGTCTTGAAGTCCTTTTCAAGATGATGTCAATACTCTTAATATCTTCAAGGTCCCTCTAAGTATACCTCAAAAATCAAAATTCAAGGTTAAGTTAATAAGTGAAAGGAGGTAGCTAGATGATATCAAGATAAGACGAGGAACAAAATTCTTACCTTGTGTAATATATGTTTCAAATTTTTTTTAAGAAAATGGGAAAGAATTCTTGAAATTTTCTAAGTGTTGAAGAAGAAAGTAAGAAGAAAAAAGTAGAGAGAGGTAGGAGGATTTTGCTTGAAGAGATGAATGTGTTGGTAAAAATGTGATGAATTATTTTTGTAAAAATGGCCTTAGGGCCGATTGCTTGGGAGAGAGGGAGAGGAGAAAAATTTTCAAGTCTTGCAAATGGTCTCTTGCATGTAGACAAGGTAAGGGGTCAAAGTATGGGTCAAAATAGAAGAATGGAATATGAAGAATGTTGGGAAGAATTGAATATGTTGGGGAATTTTAATAATATAAAATTGAGGTATAAGATAATGTGTATAAGGTTTGTATTAATGGTGTAATTATACACATGATGAATACATAAGGTGTATGAGTACAAGGGTTGATTGGTATTTCTACTCCAAAATACACCATGTGGCCGTCCACTATGGTTAGAAATGGGGTATCCATATATTTGTTTTGTCCCAAAATAGATGATAATAGATGAATAATATCAATCTCCAAAATAAATAGTGATTTCCATGATCATTTATTCTAAATCAATTCTTAATTCTATAATGTATAAGTCTCAAAAATAAATAGTCTCTTAAAATTCTAAGGTGCCTAATAAATGCACAAATATAATAATGATCAATCAAGAGATCATTAATGTGAAATAGAATTAATAAATGATCATGATCACAAGTAACAAGTAAAAATAAAATTAAATGCGAAATATATTTATTATTAATATTTACCCATCAAAGTGACGCGGTAAAATAGTCAAAATAATATATAGACGATAAGTGAAATAAATACACGCTCGAATAAAAATCGAGGGCTTCACATCCTCTCCTCTTTAAAAGAATTTGGTCCCCAAATTCTCTTCAGAATAGCTCTGGATATTGATTCCTCATGTCTTCTTCCATCTCCCACGTTGCGTCTTCATCTCGGTTGTGGTTCTGCCACACCACTTTAACCATCGGAATCTCTCTCTTACGCAACTAAAGTACCTCCCGATCAATAATCCGGATCGGCTTCTCTGTGTAGGATAAATTCTTCATCAGAGAAGGAGTATCACGAGTGATGGTATGCTCGGGATCTGGTCGATACTTCTTCAACCTCGAGACGTGGAATACGTCGTGCATTCCGGAAGGTGGTTTCTCAAGCATAAAGCGAGAGCATACTGTGCTGGTAACTCGAGTCGGTAGGCTAACTTCCCGATCCTCTGTAAAATCTTGTAAGGTTTAACATATATCGGACTCAACTTGCCTCCTTTCTTCAGATTGATCAATCCTTTCCGTGACGAGAGTCTGAGAAATACTTCATCTCCGGCTTCAAATTCCAAATTATTTCTCCTCTTGTCCGCATGCGGATCCGCTCTTTGATCAATTTGACCTTCTCTATGGCCTCCTGAACTAGGTCCACCTTTGGAATCAAGGGAGCCTTTCGTTTCCCTTTTGGAGTCATTGGTCATCAATCTCCCAGTGTAGTGGGGATCTACACTTTCGCCCATATAGTGCCTCGTAGGGTGCCACACCAATTGTGGCCTGATAGCTGTTATTATTGGCAAACTCGGCCAACGGTAAGTGTGAATCCCAACTTCTTAGGAAATCCAACGTGCAGGCTCGCAACATATCGTCCAGGGTTTGAATCATTCGCTCAGATTGTCCATCAGTTTGTGGGTGTGCTGTTGTACTGAAACTTTGCGAGGTACCCAATTCCTCGTGCAAGCACTTCCAAAATCTGGAGACAAACCTTGGATCTATGTCTGACACTATGTCGACTAGCACTCCATGCAGTCAAATGATTTCTCGGATATAAATCTGCACGAGTTTCTGCAAGCTGTCACTCTTCTTTATGGGTTAGAAGTGTGTAGATTTCGTGAGTCGGTCTACGACTACTCATATAGCTTCATGGCTGGTCCTTGGTAGGTCCATCACGAAGTCCATCGTTATGTGTTCCCATTTCCACTCGGGAATCCTCAACGGCTGTAGTAAACCAGATGGTTGTTGGTGTTCTGCTTTTGCTCGATGACAAGTCAAACATCTCGCAACGAACTCTGCTACCTGGTTCTTCATGTTTACCCACCAATAATTCCGTTTTGAGTCCTTATATATCTTGTTTTCTCCAGGATGTATAGTGTACTTCGAGCGGTGTGCCTCTGCTAGGATTCTATTTCTGATCTGCTCGTTATTAGGTACACAAACTTGATTTCAGAATCTAATAATCCTGTCTTCGGGTATCGAGAATTATGGTATCTCTCCTTTAACTATCTTCTCTTTTAGATTTTGAATATGCACATCTATCTCATGTGCTACCTTGATTTCGTCCAGCAGATTGGGTTTAAGGAAATATTAGCACATGTAATATGAGTATTGGTCCTCGTCAGATTCCAAAGGCTCAGTTCTTCAAATGATTTTCACTCTCGAATCATTAGTCTGGCTAAACTCGCCTTTCTGCTCAAGGCGTCGACTACTACATTAGCCTTCCAGGGATGGTATTGAATATCAAAGTGATAGTCCTCGATTAACTCCATCCATCTCCGTTGCCTCAAATTGAGATCTTTTTGAGAGAATAGATACTTTAGACTCTTGTGATCTGTGAAAATCGTGAACGTTGCTCCATAGAGATAGTGCCTCCATTTCTTTAATGCTCATGCGTTGGGTAATTGTCCTCATACGGTTTGAGCTTTCGTGATGCATAAGCAATGACATTTCCTTCCTGCATGAGCACTGTTCCCTTCGAAAGGGCTAAGACTGGAGCTGTAGTAAGTCATTTCTTCAGTTCTTGTAAACTAGCCTCGCACTTGTCGTTCCACTTGAACTTGACTTGCTTCTGGGTTAGTCGAGTGAGTGGTCCGGCTATCTTGGAGAAATCCTTGATAAATCTTCGATAATATCCAGCCAATCCTAAGAAACTTCTGATCTCTGTTACTGACTCAGGTTGTTTTCATTCAACAACTGTTTTGTACCTTCGATGGATCTACTAAGATCCCATTGTCGGATACTATGTGTCCCAAGAATGCGACTTCTCTAAGCCAAAATTCACACTTGCTGAACTTGGCATACAGCCTGTGCTTTCGTAGTGTCTCGAAAACGATTTTCAGATGACATTCCTGATCTTCTCTAGACTTAGACTACACGAGTATGTCATCAATAAATATCACTATGAACTGATCCAAGTAGAGTCAAAAGACTCGATGCATCAGATCCATAAACACTGCAGGTGCGTTTGTCAGATCGGAAGGCATTACTACAAACTCGTAGTGTCCATATCTGGTCTGGAATGCAGTTTTAGAAATGTCTTCTTCACGGATCTTTAGTTGGTAATATCCTTGTTATAAATCAAACTTCGAGTACACCGTCGCTCCTTGAAGTTGATCAAATAGTTCGTCTATCCTAGGGTGGGGATATTTGTTCTTGATGGTCACACTATTATGACCGCGATAATCTATACATAGTCTTAATGTGCCATCCTTCTTCTTGACAAACAGTACCGGTGCTCCCCATGGAGACGTACTCGGTCGGATAAATCCTACACCCATCAACTTCTGCAATTGAGTCTTCAACTCTTGCAACTCAATAGGAGCCATTCTATACGGCGTTCTAGCAATCGGGGCGGTTCCCTGTAATACCTCGATGGTGAACTTGACTTCCCTATCTAGAGAGATAGTGGTGAGTTCTTGTGGATTCCGATACTATAGGCACTTGGTGAATTTGTGTCTCAATCTTAGGTTTGTTAATTACAAACACGAAGTACCCTTGTGCCCCTCTAGTGATCGCCTTCCTTGCTTTCATTGCTGAAATGATAAGGGCAATCTTAACTCGTGCCCTTCCCAAAATTTCCACTTCGGACTTTCCAGGTTTGCATAGCTTAATAGACTTTCGATGGCAGTCCATCTATGCATGGTGTGTAGATAACCAGTTCATTCCCAATATCACGTCGTATTCGGATATTGGTAATAAGATCAGATCAGAAGGAAATTTATCTCATCAATCTTAACTTCGCATGAATTACAGATAATATCTGTTATCTGGATTGCGCCTACATGGGTTGATACTTTTGGACATATAGGCATATGTTCCATGCATGGATGCAGCTTCTGTACAAAATGCGGTGCGACAAATGAATGCGATGATCCAGGGTCAAACGGTACTTTAGCATAGTGGTCAGATACTAGAAGCGTACCTTTCACCACATTCGTTGCCTTCAGAGCCTCATGCTCGGCTAGTGCAAACACTCGAGTGGGCATCCTCGCCCAATTACCCTGGCCATTTCCCGGCCTCTGCGACTGCACCAGTTTGGTTTGATCTTCGTACTTCACCAATCCTTCAGCGGTGTTGGTGATCGCCACAAATAAGCACCTTCGGCCGTTGCACCAACAATCATTGGCGATGCCCTGTTTTACGCAATGTGCGCACACCTGTCTCGACTTTCCCTGAACCGGTCCTTTCCCTTTATTCGTCCTGGTAACTGGTCCCTTCTGAAACTTAGAAGGCTGCTTAGATGGTTGTCCTACAGCTATCCTTTTGAGACTATTTGATGGCCTACTCTGTTGGATCTGCCCAATGTGGTTCAATCCCTACTCAATGCGGAGAGCTGCCTATACCGCGGCTGAGTAGGTGGTTAGTTCAACAGTTAAAAGCTGCTTCTGAAGTTCCAATTTTCAGTCCCCTCTTGAACTTGTACAGGTTATCCTCTTCAGTGCTGATCGTCCCCAGAGCATACTTGGACAACCGATGGAACTCGGACTTATACTGGGCCACTGACATGTTTCCCTGCCTCAATCGGTGGAATTCATCCCGACGTGCCTCCTTTACTACTTAGGGGATGTACTGTTCATTGAATTCAGCCAGGAAATTCTCCCAAGTTCTGGCTACTCTATCCTGGTCCCACTTCCTCTCAACGGCTCTCCACAGTCCCTAGCAGCCGATTCCAGTCGAAATACGGCAAGTGTCACCTTCTGCTCATCTGAGTATTGAAGAGCATTAAATATGTTCTCCAGTTTCTCAACCCAGTCCTCTACCTTCAGATCATCTGTCTCTCCTATGAAAGCCGGTGGGTCGAACCATAAGAAATGCTCTAAGATGCGATCATTCACCTCTCAGGCGGATTCAGGGATGCGCTGATTAGGCTCTGCTTGTTGCCTCATGAAAACTAGAATTTGTTGCAGGGCCTGCGCAGTCAGATTGTCTCCTGCAGTTGGCGGAGGAGGTGGTGGTAATTATGGGAAAGGTACCCATTCTCGGGGTACATCATCGTTCATGCGGGTAACTCGGCGGGTCTTCCTCGTCCTCGTTGTTCTGTCATTCTGCATCTTGAAGTGTAAGTTACAATCCATAATAAATGATTCCATTAAATGCTCACGTAAAACAAGTTAGAACATAACGAATGAATAGCAATACACAAGACACATAATAAACACTGAGAAGAAGGCATATCCATTAACATAAAATTTGGATTACACCAAAGGAGTTCATACATCAATAGTACATAAATCTAAGATACATCGGAATGGAAATAAGCGTCTAATACAACATAAGTACATTCCAGGAGATAAACTATCTACTCTGTAATGGCGCCATCATCATCGCTATCGACTACGTCCATGACCAGGACCTGATCGGGCTCGGGTAGTGCCTCGGCATCCGGCCAGTCGACAAACTCAAGCCACTGATAGAGTGCCTGAGCGTCATCAAGAGAGATGACCTGAAATGCCTTGGGCTCCCCAGTCTTAGCTGGATCCTCCTCGGGATCCTTTTCATTATCTCGCCTCGGGGTCGGCTACCGGTTCCGCCTCGGGCGGTGGCAGTGGTGGCGTATTGGTTGCTAAGGCAGCTTCCAGGGCGGTGTCCTACTGAGATAGGGCCTGGGTGAGGTCCTCGATCACCGTCATCTGCTTAATAATGGTCTCCTCCAGACGCTCAATGGTGTCCCTCGACATGTGGGCGTCCATTTCCCACTTTTTGCTGTCATCACTTGCCCATTTCATCTTCTTCCGCATGTTATCCAGGCGCTCCTGGAGCAACTGGATCTGGTCTTCCCACACGCAGATAGGGCCTTTGGGTTTTAACAAGGATGGTCAAGCTGTTCTTCTCCTCTTGGCTCTTCGCCAGGAGATGTTCTAGCTCCCGTGTACGGTGGCGCTCCTCTGTCAGTCCTGTGGTGGCTTGGATACGCTCCAGGTGCCAATGGATCTTCCGCGCGAGCCTCAAACACATCCCACCAGGTCGGGGGCGCTGGCTCCATCCTGGTCAAACACAACTAAGATGGATTAGACGAATGAAAATACAAAGATAAGGAAGAAATAAGGAAAGTCAGTCAAGAGTCAACTAAGTCAAGACAAGTATAACTATGGAATCTCCAAGTATAAAATTCTTAACTAAGTCTCGACATCAATAATATGGTTCTATGCCATTTTGAAATCGATTTCACACTTAATTAGTCAAGTCGTGGTACTACCCAACACAAACCGAGGGTCCTATCCTGGGTTAGTTTGGTGTAAGTTTCCACCTTACTAGTCGAGCTTTGATACCCTCTAACTTGTCACGCCGCAGACGGGACGCGACGACGATCCACAACTTAAACAGAAATAAATCAAAAAGTCTAGACAAATGATAAAATATAACCCCAAGTGAAACTGAGTCAAGTAGCAGCAGAAATAAAATATAAGTACGAGTTACAACTTACAGTCTAACAAATACCCGAATACAACCTAACAAAAATATCCAAATTAAACTTGCCGTCCAAAACTAATCAACATAAAGTCCAACAAGAGAAACAAGTACGCATCGCATCACAAGCTTAAGTGTCAAAGGGTCCTACGCCCTTAAGTACAGTCCAAAATGAAAAACGGAATAAAAGAAAGTCCAACATCAGCAAAAGTAAAAGAAACAAGTCCGGCAACATCAGTAATAAAAGGAAGCAAGTCCAACAAGAGGAGCACGGGAAATCAATCCGTGGTAGGTTCGGCATCTTCAACGTACTCCTCATCTAGCCGTTAGAAAATAAGAGGGGATGAGACAAAAATCTCAGTGGATGGGGTGATCGTGTGCAAGTGTGGCGATATATATATATAGTTAATGCAAGAAATCTGTTGTATGAAAAATGCGTGAGTTATGATGCGTGATTTCACACGCAGTTCACAAGCATCGTGATATATATATATATATACTTAAAATAATATACTTATACAGTTTTGATGAAACAGTTCGTGTTCCTACAAGCACTATGTGATTCAAGCAAGAAACGTAGGATTGCATACGGAATGTAACCCCAATCCATGCAAGACAAGTAGTGGTTGCATACAGATTTGTAGCGCCAACCAATGCAATACAAGTAGCGGTTGCGTACGGATTTGTAGCGCCAACCAAATGGGTCTGATTAACTCCAGAATCGTGTAAATCAGACAACGATTACTTCGTTCTTCCTTGTAACTCCCCAAACAAGATGGTCCAAGACCTGTTACCTTATCGCTCCATAGGCAAAGACAAATCCACAGTAGAGCTAGCTAGGCCCAGATTTTCATAATCATGATTATACCTCAAGTACTACGACCCACTTCCCTTGGACAAACTCCGTCCTCAGTTGCGGGATTAGGATGATGGGGCCGGAGAGTGAAATAGCAGCCGAGCTACTCGGTTTCATCCCCGACATATCCATTCTGACTGTGAGCTCGACACACCAAGTTGACTCAGGCAGGAAAATAATTACAAGTACAGGATGTCAACTAGGCAGTCGAGTATATTGATTTAGGGAAGTAGTTCAGGAAAAGTTTTCGACATTGCGATGGCAATTATTTGCATTGGTGGAGTAATTTGGATGAAGATAATTATCGAAAGGATAAGTAATATTCGGTGTCTTGAAGAATTAGGTAAGACATAAGTCCCGTTATAGATTCAGAACCGCAAGACGAGGAAGTCGCCCCGCGATCGCGTATTAGTCGATCAAGATGATCCGATAAGTGAAGGGATCGGATATGTGTGAAAATAAAATATTTTAAATATTTATTATAATTCGGAGAGTCCAGGGCTGTTCTTAAAATAAAATAATTTGAGTTAGGTCCTTGTTAAAAAGAAAATTTACAATTAACCCTGTTTTGTAAAAACCAATACTTTTGGGGGCTAAAATTAAATAGTTAAATTTCCCAACCTTGAAAAATTATGAGGTCAGTTCCTAAATTCTCTAAATCATTCAAATATTTAAGTTTTTCATGTTTTGAGGTCGAATTTTTATAAAATTCTCATATTGGCCCTAAATTTGTTAAAATTATTATTTCGGGCCTTACATTTAAAATATTTGGATCTCACAAATCGGAAGGGATTTTATTGTGATTCCAATTGTAAAATGTCACTAAGGTCAGTGGGATATTGGGACAAAAACGGTTTTAAAAATAAATAAGTATAGGTCTCTTAACTTTTAAAAATCTCAATTTTGTCCCATTTTAAAATAATTGCCTTTAAGGCTTTTAGGGGTCCAATTGTTATGAAATTTGAACCTTGGGTTCAAAATAACATAAAGTTACAGTTAAATTAGTATTTTCAGGTACATGGACTGCATAAGTCCTAGAAATTTTATTTGGGTCCTCAAGTTTAATCTTTTACAATTTGGTCCCTCAATTTTTATAAAATTACTTTCCAAGCTCTAAACACTTGGATTTAGAATACTATTAAAATATGTTATTTACAGTCCCTTATGAATTAAAATTTTAAATTTTAAAATAGGGTCCTGGTGCAGTTTCGAAAATTAAAATTTAGCCCTTAAACTTCAAAAAATTTACAATCTAGTCCTTGGGCTTTTAAGAGTTGATTTTATTTATCTCAACACTTTTAAAACTTTATTAAAATGTCCAAACATTATTTTTAAACCTGAGTACAGTCCCAAAATTCGAAAATTACAGAGGGGTCCCTTAAATTTTATTTTCTTGCAATTAAGTCCACCAATTTGCCATTTTTGCATCTTAAGTCCAAAATTCAATTTTAATTAATTATGCTCGAATTGTCCAGGTTATAAGTCATATAAAACATGGATTCAAGGATCATAAACATGCATGACTATTTCATACAATAATTCATCAAATACATCATTAAAGTGTACATGCATGCACCTAAATTTCAATAAATAGCATTTTTGAGCAATACTTGAGAATTTTCACAACTTGATACATGAAATCAACATGCAATACATAATATATATATATATATATATATCTCAAGTGCTCAAGAATAAAATACTACATGCATTTAAGGAAAAACACATAAGAGTTGAAAGGATTTTTCCACCCACCTTAAAATTGGATAGTTGTGAAATAAAAGGTTAAATTTCACAACCCTGAACTCACTTAAGTCAGCCCCTAAGTCAAGAAATACCAAAAATTAGGAGTTAGAAAAATGACGTTAACATTAAGAAGAAGAAGAAAGAGGTGAAGAAATTGGTACAAACTACACTTACCTTGTGTAGTAGGTAAAATGTGACTAGTAATGGCTTCAAAATGAAAGATGTCGGTCACCCTTAAGTGAAACTCTCAAGGTCAGCCCCTAAAACTCCAAAAATAAAAATGGAGTGTCAAAATTTGGAAAATAGGAGGAGAAAAATGTACTAAAAATCCCAATTCTTACCTTATAGTCCAATTCTTCACAATTTCTTCAAAGTCGTGAAGTCCTTTTCAAGATGATGTCAATGCTCTTAATATCTTCAAGGTCTTCTAAGTATACCTAAAAAATCAAAATTCAAGGCTAAGTTAATAAGTGAAAGGAGGTAGCTAGATGATATCAAGATAAGATGATGAACAAAATTCTTACCTTGTGTAGTAAATGTTTTGATTTTTTTGAAGAAATTGGGAAAGAATTCTTGAATTTTTTCTAAGTTGTCAAGAAGAAAGTACGAAGAAAAGAGTAGATAGAGGTAGGAGGAGAATTTTGCCTGAAGAGATGAATGTGTTGGTAAAAATGTGATGAATTTGTTTTGTAAAAATGGCCTAAGCGCCGATTGCTAGGGAGAGATGGAGAGGATAAAAATTTTCAAGTTTTGCAAATGGTCTCTTTCATGGAGACAAGGTAAGGGGTCAAAGTTGTAAGTCCAAGCGGCTACGATAATCTAGAGGGGGGGTGAATAGATTATCTCCAACTTTTCGATTTTACCCTCTTTTTCAAACCGAATGCTCAAAGACAATAATAAAGGTGCGGAATGTAAACAACACACGTCGATTTATAGAGGTTCAACCCACCTAGGGCCTAATCCTCAACCACCCCAGTATATCCGGGATAGATTTCAAAAAGAAAAAAGATTTTATTAATTACCAAAATTAATACAACATCAACTTACAACGACACCTTGAAGAGCACCACACTCTTCTTCAACACCACCTATGAGATTACCACAATCTCTCTTGAAGATTACCACAATCTCCAACGGCACCTTGTGAAGATTACCACAATCTTCAACCTTGAAGAATACCAAATTCTTCAACACCTCAACAAGAAGATTACCACAATCTTCTTACACCTAACACCTAGTTCACCCAAGTGTGTTCTTACCACAAGAACACTGACAAGGATATCTTGTGTTGAATGATAACCCAAAAATTCAAGATTACAACTCGATAATGAATTATACAATTGAGTGCAAGTGTAATCAAGAATAGCCTAGACCTCAAAAATGTGAAAGTGAATAGCTAGGCAAATTACAACAAGAAATAAGACAATGTAAGAACAAGTGTTTGCTTGAGTATATCTTGTTGTGTTGTGTTGTTCTCTCTTATTGTTGTGCTTCAAATCTTCCTCTATTTATAGGAGATGATTGATACTTGATAGGCTCCTCTACAAAAAAATTGCAATTAAAATGAAGATTATAGCTTTTAGAAATCAATTCCACAATTTAGGAAAAGTCATCACGCACAACTGATTAGAATTTTCTTTGTCAAACCATAGGGCGACCGGTCGCACAGAAATAGATGTTTGAAAAATACACAGCAAAATAAAACAGGGCGACCGCTAGACGTACACCTCGACCGGTCGACGTCCACCCCAACCGGTTGCCCTCTTCAAAAAATCGAAACAGAAAAGTTCGCAAATTTGAACCAACCTTTAGGTACCGGTCGCCCTATAGGTCGACCGGTCAACGTCACCGGTCGCCCTATAGGGTGACCGGTCACCCTCGCCATTTTCTGCAAACATGAAGTTTTCTATTTTGCACAACTTTCAGGTACGGGTTGCCCTATACAGCGACCGGTTGACCTCAAAACAAAAGTGTTGTCCAATTTTATATCGAAAATAAACTTCAAGAAATACTCCAAAAAATAGTAAAAACATTTTAGACCGATCGGGAGTATTTAGACAACATTTGGAAACATTGTTTGGATGTAAAAACCCATTGATACAAAATCATTAAATGTGTTGTCCAATTTTTGTCGAAAAATAAAACTTGAAGAAATACTCCGGAAAATATTAAAACCATTTTAAATCATTTAGGAGTATTTGGACAACCTTTAAAACCATTGTTCTGGTATAAAAACAAAATCATCAAAATCATGATAAAACCATTTATCAAACAATCTCCCCCTTTTTGATGATTACAAACCAATACAATTTTAACGAGTTCGATTTTGAAAACAAAACAGTTTTACCGGTTAAAAGGAACTATCCGTTGTGAGCGATAACATTCCACGCAATATAATCACAAGGATGGGAGTAGAGATATTAAACATATATAGCAAAAGCTCCCCCTATCAATATGCACAACAAGAGTAATGTAAAAACAATCATCCACAAGCTAAAAGCTTAGCTTTTACATATTGGTCTTAAGTACAAGAGCTTATAAGCTCCCCCTGTGAACAAAACATCATTAGACAAGTATATAAGTCCATAATACAACAAATGGACTAAATATAATCCACAACTTATGGCTTTTAGAAGTCAAAGCTTATAGCTTCTTTCTCGAGCTTATTTTAGCTTTTATGAGCTAATAAGCTTATAACCTATTTCTCCCCCTTTGGAATCATCAAAAAGAATGTTAACATGATAAAAACATCATATAATCATATCAAAGTGCGCAACTAAACCGATGTATCGAGCTATTTGAACATTGAAGCTTATAGATCAAATAGGAGGGAAAAAGTCGATCATACGACTTGTAGAGGCTTATGAAAACTCATTTGATTTTCAAAAACATGATCTCTATAAATATATAAGACTTTTGAAAACGAGAGAATCATGTATGTGATGAATTTTTCATTGAAACGTTTTATCAAACACTTGGCGGGCGTCAAATAATTGAAAAAGATATATATATAGCCCTTGTAAATAAAATCAAGCCAAGTTTTTCATCACCAAATGCAATTTAATAAATATCATTCATCAACAATCAATAAGCTCATCACAAACATATATAAATTGCATCAAGAAATAGACATTTAAACCAAGTTCTCAAGGGTTCAACCCAATTGAGATAAGGAAGTAGAATTCTTACCATTTAATCGGTAAAGACAAGCAATGACGATGATAATCGAGCCTAAATAAGTCCAAGACATGAAATGTATGCAACAAAACAAATTTGGAGTGAAATTTGTGTGCAATAGACGAAGGGGACGAAAAATGGCAAAAATGATGTAAAATGACTAAGGCATTGGACATAACGGTTTTTATCCAAAAATTAGCTTAGGGTGACCGGTTGCTGTTGAGGGCGACCGGTTGCCCTCAACCCCTTCAGCCTACTGTCTTGCCAATTTTTCAAAAATCCGAATTTTCAATCAAAAATCCGATTTTTCGCCCTTAAGTTTTAAAAACATGCAAAATGCAAACGTAGACCTCATTCAATATACATTATGTCATAATCAATCTCTAAATGGAGTAAAATACTCGGCGGTTAACGATTAAAAAATCCGCGAGTTATCCTTGAGACGGAATTAAACACATCTCAAGTTTTTGTTAAACATGCAATCCCTTTAAAAACAATATCGAATCTCAATATGTTTAGTTCGATTATAACGAACCATATTTTGAAAACATAAAATTTACACCGGACTTGTTATCCCAAAAAATAATAACATTTTAAAACTTTGGATGAACAAGTCATAAGAGGAAGTGCCTTACAAATATTTGAAAATTTCTCTTAACGACACTTTAAAGAGATTCGTTGGGATTGTTTTAAGTCGAGCATATAGACATAAGACATATAGAATGTCGAGTCTAAGGAGTAATGAACGATTGAACATACCTCGAATTCGTTTGTCAATGCCTACTTCAACCTTTTGTCAATTTTCGCATTTGTAGCCATATAGGTTGAAATGGTTCTTTCTTCTTTAATACCTCACTTCTTCTTTTGAGTGTGGAATATAATCACCTTCTTGGCATTTTGAATTCCAATGATCAAATTTGAGCTCCCCTCGTCATGATCATCTTAGATTCTCCTTGCATTGACTTAGAAAAATATCTTGCACAAATATTCATTAGTAGCACCAAAAATATTATCAACATAAATTTGCACAAGTAAACAACCTTGCCCTTCTTCAAAACAAGAAGTGTAGTATCAACTTTACCTTTTGTAAAATTATTTTGCAAAAATAGCTAAGTCTATCAAACCATATACGGGGTACTTGTATCAACCGTACAAGGCCTTTTTATAAAAATCATTTGGCCTAAAAATTTTAAACTCCGATAGACTTCTATTTGAATAAAACCATTTAGAAAATTAAATTTAACATCCATTTGGTAAAGCTTGAAATTTTCTCAAAACAAGAATGGGTAAGTAAAGTGCAAATAACTTCTAAATGTGCTATGAGTGCAAATATTACATCAAAATCATTACCTTCTTCTTGACAATATCATTGAGCTACTAACCTTGTCTTGTTCATCAAACTTGTTGCGAAATATCACAAATTTCTGCAAAATCTTAACAAGGTATTTTGCACACGAGCATAGTAATATCGAATTATAGATACACTATTTTAAGCACCACATACTATGCATCATCAAGAGTCTAATAAATCATTCAAGTTCAAATAAGCTTAAGAAAGTTACATAAGGTCTCTTTTGAAATTAGACAATAAGAGAGCACATAGTTGAGATCTCATTTACAAGAATCATATGAACAAGAGGTTTGACATAAGTATCCAAGAATAGTGGCATTTATATGTGCAATAAAATGCATAACTTTGTAGATCAATTGTTTTATCAAAACAAAATATAATCCTTTACAAATCTTGGATAAAACAAGCTATGTCAAATAATGCCTTTTCAAAAATCAAAACATCCTCTTAATGGCACTTGTATAATCACATAGGCATATGACAAAAATATATCGAGTCTATAAGATAAATACCAATGATGAGTGTACCTCGATAGTTAAAACATCTCTTGAAGAGAATGACGAAATATATATCCTACATATATCCTAAACAACTCTAGCACAAAGCAACATGATACAAGTGTAGGATAAAAACAATGTATGTCATAAGTATGCTTGTGCCAAGAGAATCCATAGGAGATTATAAAACACAATAGATAAAGCAAATGCTCAAGAGTTTTAAAAACATCATGCAAGGTCTTCTTTAAAAAAAATTTTGAAACTCACAAATATATTGAAGACCTAAATTTTTAAGAAATATGAAAACCCATTTTGCAATTTAGACACAAATAAAAACATGTACAAAGAAAACAAGATGCATATTTAAATAGGGAGATACGGTTTACCAATTTTGCCGTTTCCATGGGTTGTGCCGTTCCCATTGTTGATGGTATCTTCCCTTTTGAAAGTCATTTTGTTGATGATAACTCTTCCTATTGCTCCATTTCCAAGCATTGTGGCCTTCCCATTTTTGAAAGTGTCTTTCTCTTGGAAAATCATCTTGTTGATGATGTCTTTGCCACTTCCAAGGATTTTGTTCATCCCATTTTTGATTATTTCCTCTTCTTGGAAAATGACTTTGTTGAAAATGTTTTCTCCTTTGATCAAATGAAATGGTCATTTGATGTTTTCTTGGCGGTATGAATTTTTTTCGATTATTATTTCGCCGGGTACCTAATATAACATTGTTTTGTGGTACCCTCAAGTGCTTGGGTCCTTTGGGATTAGTCTTGAGACTTTTAGGTCTCCAAAGATAATTTGAGCTATTTCTAGCCCGACAATTATTTACTGTATGACCCTTTTTACCGCAATAAAAGCAAGTAATATTACTAACATGCATAGGAACTCGATTCTTTTTCATATGCTTGACAATATTAGGCTCATGATCAAGTTCACTATTCAAACTATCACAACCATTAACATTCACAACATTGGGCAATTTATTGGTACTCAAGTTGGATTTTGATAAATCATTGTTCATACAATTAATATCCTCAACAAGAGTACTATTTTGTTTTTCAAGGTTTCTAACCTTGTCAAGTGTGGTGGTGTGAGCACATGATAGTGATTCATAGGAAGTAAATAAACTATCCTTTTCATTTTTCAAAACATTGAATTCCTTTTTCAAATTTTAGTACTTAACTAGTAAATTGTGGAATTCATTTTGAAGATCATCAAAATCATTTTACAAATCACTATAATCATTTTGAATGACAATATAATAGGAAGTAGAGGGTTTAAGACATACCTCGTTTTTTTCTTCGATGCCCATAAGGCAATGTTCAACTTCTTCATAATTGAAAGTTGTAAGAGGCTTGTTCCTTAGATTTGACATTGTATCCCTTTGAGAAGTAGATGCTTTTGAGTTGCTCCTATCATTTGCATATACTTCATGAATGGCTTCTAATTTTTTCCATACTCCATGAGCCGATCGAATTCCTACAATATGTTCATATACCAAATTAGTAAATGAACAATACAAAATATTGAGAGCTTTACCGTTCAAGGAGATGATTTTCTCCTCTTCATCATTTAGCTCTTTGAGGCCTTTGGAGATGTGTGGTGTGTCTATCATCGGAATGGATTCTCCATTTATGACGATGTTCCAAATATCGAACCCGCAACCTTGTAGATAACATTCCATTTTTTCTTTCCAAAATATAAAATTTTTGGAATCAAATAGTGGTGGCTTGGTGGTGGAGGTGCCGGTAAGATGAGCTTCGTTCGTAGCCGACGATCGTTCCTCTTCACTCGCGATATGAAATGAGCTTGCCAAAGAGTTTGGATCTGATACCACTTGTAAGTCCAAGCGACTACGATAATATAGAGGGGGGTGAATAGATTATCTCCATCTTTTCGATTTTACCCTCTTTTCCAAACCGAATGCTCAAAGACAATAATAAAGGTGCGGAATGTAAACAACACACGTCGATTTATAGAGGTTCAACCCACCTAGGGCCTAATCCTCTACCACCCCAGTATATCCGGGATAGATTTCAAAAAGAAAAAGGATTTTATTAATTACCAAAATTAATACAACACCAACTTACAGCGACACCTTGAAGAGCACCACACTCTTCTTCAACACCACCTATGAGATTACCACAATCTCTCTTGAAGATTACCACAATCTCCAACGGCACCTTGTGAAGATTACCACAAACTTCAACCTTGAAGAATACCATATTCTTTAACACCTCAACAAGAAGATTACCACAATCTTCTTACACCTAACACCTAGATCACCCAAGTTTGTTCTTACCACAAGAACACTCACAAGGATATCTTGTGTTGAATGATAACCCAAAAATTCAAGATTACAACTCGATAATGAATTATACAATTGAGTGCAAGTGTAATCAAGAATAGCCTAGACCTCAAGAATGTGAAAGTGAATAGCTAGGCAAATTACAACAAGAAATAAGACCATGTAAGAACAAGTGTTTGCTTAAGTATATCTTGTTGTGTTGTGTTGTTCTCTCTTATTGTTGTGCTTCAAATCTTCCTCTATTTATAGGAGATGATTGATACTTGATAGGCTCCTCTTGGAATCTGATATCTACAAAAAAATTGCATTTAAAATGAAGATTATAGCTGTTAGAAATCAATTCCACAATTTAGGGAAAAGTTGTCTGCTGCACAACGGTTAGAATTTTGCTGTCAAACCATAGGGCGACCGGTCGCACAGAAATAGACGTTTGAAAAATACACAGCAAAATAAAATAGGGCGACCGCTCGACGTACACCTCGAACGATCGATGTCCACCCCAACCGGTTGCCCTCTTCAAAAAATCGAAACAGAGAAGTTTGCAAATTTGAACCAACCTTCAGGTACCGGTCGCCCTATAGGTCGACCGGTCGACGTCACCGGTCGCCCTATAGGGTGACCGGTCACCCTCACCATTTTCTGCAAACATGAAGTTTTCTGTTTAGCACAACTTTCAGGTACGGGTTGCCCTATACGGCGACCGGTTGACCTCAAAACAAAAGTGTCGTCCAATTTTATATCGAAAATAAACTTCAAGAAATACTCCAAAAAATAGTGAAAACATTTTAGACCGATCGGGAGTATTTAGACAACATTTGGAAACATTGTTTGGATGTAAAAACCCATTGATACAAAATCATTAAATGTGTTGTCCAATTTTTGTCGAAAAATTAAACTTGAAGAAATACTCCAGAAAATATTAAAATCATTTTAAATCATTTAGGAGTATTTGGACAACCTTTAAAACCATTGTTTTGGTATAAAAACAAAATTATAAATATCATGATAAAACCATTTATCAAACAAAAGTATGGGTCAAAATAGGAGAATGGAATTTTGATAGGAATAAGAAGAATGTTGGGAAGAATGGAATATGTGTGACGCCCCAAAGTTTCTATACAGATCCAACTACATCTTGGTCAAACAAAATAAAATGATTCCCCTTAAAATCTAGCTTTTGGCCAATTGTCCCTAAAAAAGTAACCGAGCTATTAATTTATGTCCTAATTTCCCCAATTATTATCCTAACTCATCATTTAACCAAAACAAAACACAAATCTTCCTTCAACTCTTACACAAAACTTGGTCCTTACAAGCTTAAGGAAGAAAAATTCATCTAATCCTCTTACAACTCTCAAACTCTTCCAACACAATTTTACTCTAACACTAAAAACACAAGAACACAAAATTCCTCGTCATTTTGCTCTCATAGAATCAAAAATTCCAACAACTAAGGTAAGAAAATTATTCTCTTCCATTTTCATTTTTATCCTCTTGAAACTTCCAACTTCTACCTCCAATTCCTAACATGATGAATCCTTCTTCTTGAGGTACTCCTATAGGAATTTTCTTGAAGAATTAAGAGTCTTAGACTTGACTACAAGCTTGAAGAGGAAATTCAAGACTACACATTTTAAGGTGAGAAAATTATGATTTTAGTATTCTCTCTTGACAACCTGAAGAATTAAATTTTAACTCAAGGATGTGAATTTTTGGAGCTTAGGGGCTGACCTACACCATCTCAAGTTGAGGTTAGAAGCTTGAAGGAAAATTTCCATTTTTAGAGACTACTTGAAGACATTGAGGTAAGTAGTAGCCATTTAGTCCTAGTATATTTTCTTTGGACTTGAGACTTTAATTTTAACACCAAAATATGGTTTGGATACCATTTAGGGGCTGACCTTCAAGAGCTTAAGTCAAGAAGTTGATACAAGGAAGAAGACTCCATTTTAGAGCAACCCGAGAAACTACTATGATGTGGGTGAAAAATCATTCAAAAATAGGAAAATAATTTTCATAAAATGCATGTATTAAATGAAAATATTTTCAATTGATATATATATATATATATATATATATATTATATATATATTACATGTATGTTTTGATATGTATCAAATTCAAGAAGTTTCAGAAAAACGAGCATGATTTTGATTTCTTGCACAATAGGGACATATTTGCATATATATCTTAATTTCTTGTTCAATCTTGATTAATGTGTAAAAGAATGTGTTATATACTCAAAATTATGTTCTATGCTTGATATATATTCTGTAAAATATGACCTTGTGCTCGAATTTGAACAAATATGCAATTTATGTAATTTTTACAAAGTTGAGGACTAAACCATAATTTCAAAAACTGTCCAAGGACCAATCTGTAAATTTCAAAATCTTGGACTGTAGTAATTGTAAAATTTAATATTTTAAGTTAATAACAATAGTTTAAATATTTTGAGAGAAGAAAACTCATCCTTAGAATTTTAGAGACTCAAATGTGGAAACTTGCAAGTTTAAGGGGCAAAAATGAATTTTTAAAAACTGTCAGGGACCCCTCTGAAAATTTCAAAATTTTGACTTTCTCAAACTGAAAAAACTTATATTTTGAGAAATTTTAAAAGGATAAAGTGGTTTGGGTTGAGAAACCGATTTGTTAAACTTTAAGTACTAAAGTGTAAAAATTCCAATTTCAAAGGACCAAAATAAAATTTCAGAAAAAAGTACGTCTCGGACACCTGGACATTTTCCTAACCTTATTTTTATAACATTTTGAACTCATGGTTCAAGTTTCATAACAAACGAATACCAAATAAACCCTTAAGGGCAAAAACCGAATTTTTGGACTAGAGATTGAATTTGTAAAAATTAAGGGACTTAAACCGACCCTATTTCAAAACTGCTTTTGTCCCAACATTCTACTATTATACATGATATTTTAAAATTGGAATCACATCAAAAGCCCTCCCGGTTTGTGAGATCCAAAATTTTTAAATTCGGGTCCGAAAATGATATTTTTGACAAAAGAAGGGACCAAACTGAAATTTTCCAAAACCCTTGACCCAAACCCTTTGAAAACTGAATCTTTGGACAATTTTAAGAATTTAGAAACTGGCCTTACATTTGTCCTAGGTGAAACTAGGACTTATTCAATTTTTGACTCGGCAGGTATTTTTTTCCAAGAAATGAGACTATTTACAAAATTTTCCTTTTATCAAGGTCCTCAAAATAAAATATTTTCTTCTCTACAATCCTAAAACTGATTCAATTATGATTTAATCATGCTTCCATATTTTTCTTGAAAACACCCGGACTATACGCACTACGCGTGGCGACTTCCTCGCCTTTGGACAAAATTAAACTTAACTTGTTGATATCTTGTAATGCTTTTTATATGTATCGTCATATTTCTCTTTACTCGACTATATTGTTGATATGATATGAACTTCGTGAATCTAATTGCGCTTGAGTCAACTTGGTGTGTCGAGCTCACAGTTGGAATGGATACGTTGGGGATGGAACCGGGCAGCTCGGCTGCTATTCCACTCTCCGGCCCCATCATCCTAATCCCGCAACTGAGGACGGAGTGTCCAAGGGAAGCGGGTCGTAATTTGGGTATAATCATGATTATGACACTCTGGGCCTTGCTAGCCATAATCGTTGGAGTTGTCTCGCCCAGGTAGTAATAAGGTAGACATGGGCCTTGTGCCAAACGTACGTGGGGAGTCATAAGGCAGAACGGAGGAATCGTTGTCTGATCCACACGGTTCCAATATTACTTGCTTGGGTTGGCGTCACACTCTGTGCGCAACCACTACTTGTTTGGGTTGGCGATACACTCCGTACGCAACCATTACTTGCTTGGGTTGGCGTCACACTCCATGCGCAACCACTACTTGTTTGGGTTGGCGTTACACTCCGTACGCAACCATTACTTGCTTGGGTTGGCGTTACACTCCGTACGCAACCACTACGTGAACTATTTGCAATGCATTCATAGTGCTTGAATGATCATGAACTATTTTCATCAAACTATATAAAGCTATATTATTTTGAATACCATGTTGCTTGTGAATCGCGTGTGACGCACGCATCATGAATCATGCATTCTTCATATAACTGTTTTCCCGCATCTATATAAGCCACACTTACACACGATCACTCATCCACTGAGAAATTTTGTCTCACCCCCACCTTTTTTCAACGGCCAGCTGATGATCCACCATATTATAAAGACGTCAACGAAGATGACCAATTGACGGATTAATCCCTAGACTTTGTTTGTTGATCTAGCATTAAATTTCGTTTATGAACAATTTCTATGTTGGATGTATAGGGGCATAAGACCTCTTTCGCTTAGACAAATGAATTGTAATAATCTTTATGCTGTGACTATTGACTCTGTTTCCGAGAGGTTATGAAGAACTATGTTTATTTAAGAATTAATATTGCTCAATATTTGGTAGATTGTATTCTCAAATGGGAGAACTGGCGTGAGTTACCATGGGGTAGCGGCTCCAAATTTCTGGGCGTTACAATATGTTGGGAATTTTAATAATATAAAATTGAGGTATAAGATAATATGTATAAGGTTTGTATTAATGGTGTAATTACACACAAGATGAAATACATAAGGTGTATGAGTACAAGGGTTGGATGGTATTTCTACTCCAAAATACACCATGTGGCCATCCACTATGGTTAGAAATGGGGTATCCATATTTTTTTTTGGTCCCAAAATTGATGATTATAGATGAATAATATCAATCTCCAAAATAAATAGTGATTTCCTTGACCACTTATAAGTCTCATGATCACTTATTCTAAATCAATTCTTAATTTTGTAAGGTATAAGTCTCTAAAATAAATAGTCTCTTAAAATTCTAAGATGGCTAATAAATGCACAAATAATAATAATGATCAATCAAGTGATCATTAATGTGAAATAGAATTAATAAATAATCATGATCATAAGTAATAGATAAAAATGAAATAAAATGCGAAATATATTTATTATTAATATTTACCCGTCAAAGTGACGCGGTAAAATAGTCAAAATAGTATATAGACGATAAGTGGTATAAATACACGCTCGAATAAAAATCGAGGGCTTCACATGAAATGCTTATTGATATAGATTATTTGCAGCTTTGTATTATATATAGTGGTTATAAATTTAAATTTTCATACAAAAGACATCACATCGGCTTTGATCCGCTGTCTTTGCGAAAATTTCTATATTACCATAGACACCGGTTTTGAGCCTGTGTCTTTAGATAAAACAACACCAGTTTCAAACCTGTGTGATAATCGATGTGTATTCCTTTAAAGACAGCGGTTCAAAATTGGTGTCAAAAACATAAACGTTTAATATCAGGATCTTAGAAAGTGGATATTTTACCTCTAGGACACTGATTTTAAACCGGTGTCTTTAAAACAAACGACACCACTTCTCAGCCGCTGTCAAAAGTTCACACTTTTAACACCAATGACTCTAACAACGGTTTTTTACTTATAGACAGTGGATTAAAACAGTTGTCTATTACCATTTTTGTAGTAGTGATTTTTTGAATAATATTATGTACCTTAGAATTTGTAACACCAAGGAAAGATCATCGAGGATGTGGTTGCTAACTCTCAGGATGCTACTGTTTATGAAAAATTTTCATTTTCGTTCTGCTAGAGAAATCATTTTTTACCGAAAATGTGAATATTTTTGAAAATTTTCAATACAATATTCTCTCACTTCACTTTTGTTTTTTTCTCATCAATCGCTTTTACTCATTTTCATAAAACACATCTAATCACAAATCATTTATTACTCATTTTCCCATAAATTCTACTATTAAAAATAAAAGTGTCGAACAAAAATAAGTTTTTCGTTAATTATAAAGCTTTTATTCACCTTTTCGTTTTTCTATGTTCATTATATAATACGGGGATAATAACAAGTGGAAATCGGTCAAAATAACCGTTTCCAAAATGTAAAGATGAAAAATAGTCATCTTTTGTAAACACATATTTTTCAGCCATTTTGGCCAAGCAAATGACATTCATACACTTCTAGCATGTTTGTTTGATATTTGGACTATTTCTCTTTCTTTCACTTATCTCTATGTATTTTCTTATCTTTCTTTCAAGCTTTTTTAAAATATCGAATCTGTATTTTTGTTTTAAAATTGCAATATGGGTATTAGATTATAGATATCAAAAAAAGAATTAGTTTGAGATATTATACATGCAAAATGGATTTAAAACGAAAAAGTTAGGTGAATTATAATAAGTGAGAGATCTAGATGTCAAGTTACGGTAACTCGATGTCCAATCATCAGAATTCGATGTCGAGTCATCAGAATTTGATATGGAGTCCCAAAGAAACTTGATGTCGAGTTACAAGATGCGAGTGTCAAGTTCTGAATCGATGTCGAGTCACAGTTATTCGATGACAATTTACATGCATGTGTGTTTTTGTGCAGTTAAATTGACTCTAGGGCAAGTTGGGTTTTTCACACCCTAAAATGGCTAAAAAAGATGTGTTTGAAAAATATAGCTAAAAAACATTTCGGTTTGATGAGAATGGCTATTAAAAGAAAAACTACTATAAAAATTAGTGGAAATGGGTCAAAATAACCCTTTCCAAAAGATGAAAAATAGTCATCTTTTATAAACACTTGTTAGGTATACGTGCGTTGCACGTAATCCAAATAATTCTAGAGAGGCTCAAACGCTCACCTGAATAAGAGAAAATTTGGAGCATAAAGACAACACTTAAAAGTATTGAATTCTGAATTACTTACAAATGAGATGGAATGACCTTTTTGTATCTGGGCTGGTGGGCTGTATGGGAGAAATTAGCGCATGGGCCGAATCTGAGATTCGTGGGCTGGTGGGCTGGGTAGGAGAAATTGACGCATTCGAATTCACATTAATTTCTTAAGTTCATTAAATGAAATATATACATATATATTATTTTAAAACCTCTTTGGTAAAAAAGAAATTAATTTTATGATTATATAGATAAGTTTGAAATACGTCTGTCATATTTCAGATAGGCTTTTACTTTCTAAGTAGACTCCAGTTTAGCTCGTCGTTCGTCAGATTTTCAGATTAATATTTGTGACAACCCCGGTTCATTCGTTTATCTCGTCAAAGCAAAAATTGTTTATTAAACGAGTCTTGTAAATCAAACAAGGTTAGAATTTTTTAGTCGTTAATTGTGCCTCAAGTTTCTTGAGGATGTTTTTCACCAATCACCGTAATTTGAATTCCTTCCATGATTAAGAGACCGTTTGATTTCATATTAATTTTTCAAATATTTATTAGGGATAATTACAAAAAAAAACTTAAGGTTTGGGTAATTACAAAAAAATCCAGAGAATTTTGGAAATTGTAAAAAGACCTTGAGGTTTGATCATTCTTACATTTCCTCCCTTCAAATGCAAATATATTTCGAAAGTCCTCCTTATGTTTATTTACTCTCTTTATGTAAGGCACAATCAAACATCAAGGGTTCTTTTTGTAATTGTCTTGGTTTTTTTGTAATTAGTCCAAACCTTAGGAAATATTTTATTTTTTTAATAAGTAGGAAGTACTGGTTGGAGGGTATGAGTTAAATTCCAAATAAAGTGAAAGATACAGGGTTTGAACCCTGGTTAACACCCTTATAAAGGGTTAGTAATAACACTTGAGCTACAAGCTAGTGGTACCTTAGGAAATATTTTGTAATTATCCCTTTTTATTATTTTAAAGTATGTTAATTTTACTCATTTTGATAAAAAAATACTTCTTATTTTTTTGTTTTTAAGCTTATTTCTAATCAACTAATATTTCACATCTATATATGCACGTACAATTCTTGCTTTCAAACAGACTCACATAGCCACATAAATCTTCTTATGCACAAAACATAACAAAATAAATAATTTTTTATTTAAATTTTTATAACCAACAATCTACATTATAATATAACGAATATTCAAGCATATTAATTATTACCATTATTAATAGTCATCCATAAAAGTGTAGGAAACGTAAAAGTAAGTTTAAATATGGAACAAAAATCACTCTCCGAAAAGCCGAGTATTTTAATTTGCGGTGAACAGATGATACGAATTGACCAAGAAAATCGAATACCAACTCTGAAAATAGTATTTATCAAAAAGAAAAAAAATAATCTCTGAAAATATTACCTAGCTAGCGTCAAATTCATTTGCTTTGAATTCTAGTAATTCAGGAAAGTGGCTCGCAGCCAAAAGAAACTATGTACAAACACAGAGCTGTCAAAAGTCAAAACTAGTCTGACCCAATGATAGGGTTCTACCGAATTGTGATATTTTAAGTCTGAAGAGAGTCAGATCTATTTGACCCAGTCCATTAGGCCTAAAATTCCAAGTTGGGCTGAATGGCCGGCTTTTCAAGTATATTTTCATTGGTTAGTACGGGCTTGTGCTTCCAAAATGATGTCTCGATAGATTTCGGCCCTCCCTTGCCCGATTTTTTCTTTGGCCCGACGGGCTAATACCGGCCCAACCTATTTGACAGCTTGCATACTCACTTTCTACATCTCAAAATTAAAGATCCCATTCTTTGAAAATTGAATTTTTTTCCCTTTATACTATCGTCTTTAAAATTAATTAGTAAAACTTGAGATTTACTGAAATCGTTAATTTGAAATTTTTGGGAAAATAAAATCTTAATTTTAGAATCTCTGAAGAAATTTGAAATGATATACGTATATATATATATACACACACGCATGAGCTAGAACAATAAATAAGACACGTTCTTGTATATGACACTAGTCCAGTCAATTTAGTTGAAGGGAAGTTCCTGGGCTGGACAAAAAAGGATTCCAGTTTTTCTTATTTGACTGGAAATATATTATGGGCCAAATTTGAACTATGCATATATATAGGGACAATTACAAAAAGGCCCATGGTATTTAAGCTAATTATAGAAAAATAAGTGATGTTTCATAACTACATAAAGCTAGTCCTCTCAGGTTTAATTTTGGCTTAAATTTAAGAAGGAAAATGTATTATTTCTATAAATATCAATGGGATTTTCGAAATACTGTTTGGTATACAAAAAAGAAAAATGTAAGACAATAATCAAAATTTCAGGGATTTTTTGCAATTTTAAAAGATCTATGGATATTTTTGTACTTACCATCAAACCAAAATATTTTTTAGCCATCTTTTTCAAACACGTGTTTTTTTAGCCATTGTGGGGTGTAAAAAACCCAAAAAAAAGGAGTCAATTTAACTGCACAAAGACACACATCCCTGTAACTTGGCATCGAGTTAATGTAACTCTACTTTGAGTTACTATGACGAGTTACTATGACTCGATATCGAGTTACTGTAACTTGACATTGTATTGTAACTCGACATCGAGTTACTGTGACTGGACATCGAGTTACAGTAACTTGGCATCCAATTCTCTCACTTATTATAACTCAGTTGTTTTATTTTTCTCCAAAAAAATTTAAATTCACATAACTTTTTCATTTTAAATCCGTTTTGCATTTATAATATATCAAATTAATCCTCTTTTTGATATCTGTATTCAACAGTGATATTGCATATTTAAAAACAGAAATACATATTCGATTTTTTAAAAAAGCTTGAAAGAAAGACTAAGACGATACATAGAGATAAGAGAGAGAGAGAGAGAGAGAGAGATAGTCCAAATATCAAACAAACATGATAGAAGGGTATGAATGTCATTTGTTTAGCGAAAATGGCTAAAAAAGATATGTTTACGAAAGATGGCTATTTTTCATCTTTACATTTGGAAAAAGGCTATTTTGACACATTTCCACTAATTTTTACAGTGGCTTTTTTTTATAGTCATTCTCATCAAACCAAAATATTTTTTAGCCATCTTTTTCAAACACATCTTTTTTAGCCATTTTGGGGTGTTAAAACCCAACTTGCCCCTAAGTCAATTTAATTGCATAAAAACACACATACCGTAACTTGACATCGAGTTACTATAAATTTTGATAAAGAATTCGATGTTGAGTTCTCGTGACTTCGATATCAAGGTGCGATAACTCGACATCGGGTTACCGTAACTTGCCATCTAGTTCTCTCATTTATTATAACTCAGTTATTTTGTTTTTCTCCAAAAAACTTTGAATTCACCTAACCTTTTTGTTTTAAATCCGTTTTGCATGTATAATATATCAAATATTCCCTTTTCGATATATATAATTCAACACCCATATTGCAATTTAAAAACAAAAAGTACAGATTCGATATTTTAAAAAAGCTTGAAAGAAAGAGTAAGAGGATACATAGAGATAAGTGAAAGAAAGAGAAATAGTCCAAATATCAAACAAACATGCTAGAAGTGTATGAATGTTTTATGTTTGGCCAAATGGCTGAAAAATATGTGTTTACGCAAGATGAGTATTTTTCATCTTTACATTTTTGAAATGGTTATTTTGACCTATTTCCACTTGTTATTATCCCCATGTTATATAACGAACATAGAAAAACGGAAAGGTGAATAAAAGATTTATAATTAAAGAAACACTCATTTTTGTTCGACACTTTTATCTTTAATAAATTTTATGTCAACCGGCTGGATAATTTATGCTTATAGATTAATATGAAAGGTTGATTCAAGGATATTGTTTTTCTTCCTCTAACTTTTAACTTGAACATGAAATATTTTGGAAGTCAAATTAATTCAGTTGAGCCCTTTTAATTTTTTTATTTTTTAGGACTTTTTCTAGAAGACATTGGAATTGTGATGCACTGGACACAGAGGCCTCCAAAATTTGTTTCAGTCTTATCTATTATGAATTTGATTTCTTAATTTTATAAAAAATAAAAGAAAAAGAAATTAGGAGTAAAAAATTAATAAATAGGAGTGGATATACATTTGATATGAGACCTGCTCAATGAATAATGAGTACAAGAAAGGACAGCTAGTGGATGTCACATCCCCTTGGAAAACCATGTTGTTATTTGAATAAAATAAAATGAAAAATCCCCAGTTAATTTGGAGATAGAGCGGGGATGAAAATTCTCCATTTTCTTAGAATCGGGGATGGGACGAGGATTATATTTATATCCCTGTCCCATCCCATTCTCATCCCCATATAGATAAAATGGGAATTCCACGTTCCCATCCCATTTCTAAATATGTTTATTAGATTCCTCTATTATTAATATTAATTATATTTATAATATTTTATTTTATTAATTATAAAACTAAACTCTAAGTCTTTATAATTTTATTTATTCTCATTCTTTCTTTTACAAATTACAAATTAATATTATCTTATTTATTATTGGTTATTTTAAGAAATTTATATTATATGTATTTTTTAAATACTGGCCTAGCTACTCCTTTAACAAATTTCTTATGTTAAGTAATAAATATAAGTGTAATACATCTTGTATATATATGATTTGAGGGAGTGTTTTATGAGACCAATGCCTTGAGTAAGTATGTAAGACCAAATCCGAATCACAGGCCAACAAATTTCAACGGCTAATATTAAATATGCATAAAATATATAAAAAAACTAATTAATTTGATACAGGGGTATATTAATCCAAACCAATCAATCATATCCCACGAAATTAGGATGGTTACACACAAGAATATTGATGTTATCTTACCATCTAAACTCATACCAAAATTACATAATATTTGTTTCAAATTCTCTAATCTTATTCCAAGAAAAACTGCAAAAATTAAAAATAAAAATTAAAAAATCAAAACATCTTGTCCTATAAATATGGATACAAAATACTGAACTACATAAGCAAAAAGTATACACTGTCTAAGAAACGTATTTGTCCTATTTTATGTACCAAAGTGAAATAACGCAAAGTTTAAGGGGATAAAGTGCAAGTCAAACAAAGTTGAGGTGACAAAATGTAACAATTTTTTTAAAAAATTTGAGACAATGATGATTTTACCTACATGTGCAAAGCACGTGCCGAAATATTCTAGGAATATTCCGCCGACAGTGGCCAATATATGGTACTGTACAAAAATCACGTAGTTCAGGGGATAAAGTGCGACTCGAAAAAGTTTAGATGGTAACCTCTAAAAATGCGTCTAGTTTGGGGGGTAAAATATAATTATCTCAAACATAAATCCACCAAAAACTCGTGTACATAACAAAATATCTTCAAAATGCATGATTAATTTGTCTAGTGTTATGACGCTTAATAGCCTAGCCTATGATTTCGACAGTAAGGGAGATAGACGGTCAATAGCAGATAGAAAAGATTCTATTCCTTTCGTTAGAAGTTAGAAAAAAACCTGCTATGAAAAAGAATAGTAAAAAAGAAAGCGGATTGTAATCTATATTAGGGAAAAACGAAACTAACAATGACTTTGAGGTGTAAAGGCAATATTGTCTCTACTGCGGGGATTAAAATTATCTAAGGCAATTTGCTTTAAGATACAACAAAGTCCTTAATATTCTGTTGAAAACAAAGGATAGAAGATTTTGTGCCTGCAGATAACTTATATATTTATAGAAGATTAAATGTTTTGAATAAAAGGACACAATATTTTATTTTCGAAATTACATTCACAACTTTTCCGATTTTAACTGAATAAACTGAAAAGATACAACTATTCAATTGTTGTAATTTTGGAAAATAATAATATGTTTTGTTTTCAAAGGCCCAATTGGACTAGCCTAATCATTCAATTAATAGGCCCACTTGTTTTTTTCTTTAAAAACAAGACTGCTTATTGATAAGTTATTTATGTGGGACAAAGAACCACACTACAATGATACTACAAACTATTCTTCTAACAATCTATACATTGGTTCTTTTCTTTTTCCGCAATTTTTTTTGAACCACTCCCCCCACGAAGGAAGAGACTCGACCTAGCTGCACATGTGTGCTGCAGAAATTCGATAGCTCGATCAGCTCAACAAGCGGTATTACAAATGTAATAAGAATATACGAAAATGCATTTTCTTGAACCGAATAGGTTGATGGGGAAAGTGGAATTTTATTCCTGGAGGTGAGGCTGAAAGAGAGGCTAGAAATCATGATCTGTGGTAATATCGGTTGTTGATTCTTGTCTGGTCCAGTACAGGGGGTTTAATTTTAGAAAGTTAATGCATTTGTTTGTGAAGATTGTGAACTGAAATTATGTTATTGTAGTGAATCAACATATATAAGTATTAAACCATAGAAAATTACTTCTTAAAATAATGTAATCTAATTAACAAATTAAACTCAAAAAATTTGGCAAATTGTTATGAAAATATTGTATTTAATTCAAATGATATTTTAATATTTGAGAGAGGTTTTGTTAAAATCTTTTGAACTTATGAAAAGTATTTTAATCACCTCAAAAACATCCTACGATTGCACTTATAAAGTTTTAGAAGAGAACAACAAATAGAGAATGAAAATTCTGCCACAAGTTTTTTTGGATATCAAGTTCAAGAATAAAACAATGAGGACATAGAGAATTAATTGTAACTCAATTGGTTCACTAAGGAAGATTCAAAGCCACAAGCTACTTCTTCTAATGCAATAGTGTGTATCAAATGGCTTTAACATCATCAGTTCCAGCACCAGTACCTGGAGAGAAACCAGAGAAGTTTGGTGGTTCATATTTCAAAAGATGGCAACAGAAGATGTTGTTCTATCTTACTACTCTAAACCTTGCTTGTTTCCTGACGAAGGATGCTCCAACTGTAGGGGAAGAGGAGACTGGTAAAGAGAAGAGAATGGCGTTCGATGCTTGGAGTTAAAGCGACTTCCTATGCAGGAACTACATTCTCAACAGACTGGACAACACATTGTATAATGTGTATTGTTCGGTAAAGACTGCTAAAGATTTGTGGAGCTCTTTAGAGAAGAAGTAAAAAACGGAAGATGCTGACACAAAGAAATTTGTTGTCGGCAAATTCCTTGATATTAAGATGATTGACATCAAGACAGTGATCAACCAGGTTCAAGAGATTCAGCTCATTGTGCACGATATAATTGCAGAAGGAAATGTGCTGAGTGAATCCTTTCAAGTAGCTGCTATTGTAGAGAAGTTACCGCTTCTGTGGAAGGATTTTAAAAACTACCTGAAGCATAAGCGGAAGGAGATGGGGCTTGAAGACTTAATTGTCAGATTGCAAATTGAAGAAGACAATCGCAAGTCTAAAATTAAGTCTGGCAAGCTTCCAATGGAGACTTTTGGAGCCTAATGCTAGCAAGAAGAGAAAGCACCGAGGGAATGGTCAGAAACAGGGAAAGGTTAAAAAGTTCAAAGGGAATTGCTTCAACTGTGGAAAGCCGAATCACAAGGCTAAAGATTATCGTCTTTCTAAGAAAGGCAATCGAAACCAAGTGCATGTGACCGAGGACAAGACAGTGCTAATTGATATGTTTGAGCTTGGTCTCTTGGCTGTTGTGTTTGAAGCCAACAGGTGCTACTTGGTGAATAACCCGAGAGAATGGTGGGTGGACACAAGTTATTCATGGGAAATCATGCAACTTCTAAAATTATTGGTCTTGGCAAGGTGGTATTGAAGATGACCTTGGGCAAGGAGCTAACCTCGTTGATGTCCTTCATGTTCCAGACATACAAAAGCATTTAGTGTCAGAATTGTTGTTGGTCAAGGCAGGGTTTACACTAGTATTTGTGGCTCAAAAGTTTGTACTTATGAAAAATGGATAGTTCATAGGAAAGGGGTACTTAGAAAATGGACTGTTCAAGATTAATGTAATGAATGTACTCCGAAACTTTGAAAGCAATAAAATTAATACTTCTTCTTATTTCCTTGAGTGTTCAAATATATGGCATGTTAGATTAGAACATGTGAATTTTAACACTTTGAAAAGGTTAGTAAACTTGGAATTACTACCTAATTTTAAAATAGATTCACATCACAAGTGTGAAATCTGTGTTGAGGCAAAACTCCCAAAACAAAGATTCTACTTGGTGGAAGAGATACAAAACATCTAGAGTTAATTCACAATGATGTATGTGATTTAAAGTTTGTGCAAACTAGAGGTGGGAAAAGGTATTTTGTTACTTTTATCAATGATTGCACAAAATACTGTTATGTATATATTTTGAGAAGTAAAGATGAGGCCTTAGAAGCTTTTAAAAACTATAAGAATGAGGTTGAAAATCAACTTAGCAAGCGAATTAAGATAATTCGAAGTGATAGATATAGAGGATATTGAGCTCATTTTGATGAATTTCGCTCAGATTCTGGTATTATTCATCAAACGACAGCTCCTTATTCACCACAATCAGACGGTATTGTTGAACGCAAAAACCAAACTATGAAAGAGAGGATGAATGATTTCTTGATAAATTCGGGTTTATCACAGAATTTGTGGGGGGAAACAATTCTCTCGGCTAACGACATTCTAAATAAAATACGACACAAAAATTAAGATAAAACTCCGTATGAGTTATGGAAAGGTCGCAAACCTTCCTACAAATACCTTAAAGTGTGGGGGTGTTTGGCTAAAGTAGAAATACCTAAGCCAAAACAAGTCAAGATATAGCCTAAAACAATCGACTGCATTTTCATTGGATATGCTAATAACAGTAGTGCATATCGAATTTTAGTGCACAAATCAGCAATTCTAGATGTACAAGAAGATACAATTATTGAATCAAGAAATGCTGTATTTTTCGAAGACGCATTTCCTTGTCAAGAAAGAAAAGAAGTAAATTCTGGCAAAAGAACACGTGATACTGCTGATGGTGATCATCAAAGTTGTGAAGAACCAAGACGCAGTAAAAGGGCCAAAATAACTGTCTTTTGGTCCAGATTTTCTAACTTATGTGTTAGAAAATGAACCAAGGAAAATTGGTGAAGCATTGTCCAGTCCAGAAGCTCCATTCTGAAAAGAAACTATTAATAGTATAGATTCCATTATGCAAAATCATGCTTGGGAGTTGGTAGATCTCCCACCGGGAAATAAACCTTTACGATGCAAGTGGATCCTTAAAATAAAATATAAAGCTGATGGAACTATTGAAAAGTACAAGGCCTGATTAGTAGCTAAAGAATTTAAACAAAGAGAAGGCATTGATTTCTTTAATACGTATTCACCTATGACAAGAATCACATCTATTAGAGTTCTCATTGCTATTGTTGCATTGCATAACCTTGAGATACCCCAAATGGATGTGAAAACGACTTTTCTAAATGGTGAATTAGAAGAAGAAATCTACATGGATCAACCTGAAGGGTTTGTTGCTCCTGGGCAGGAGAAGAAGGTGTGCAAACTCGTTAAGTCATTATATGCCCTTAAGCAAGCTCTGAAATAATGGCACGGGAAATTTAACAGAACTATGTTGTTGAATGATTTCAAAATAAACGAGTGTGATAAATGCGTTTACATTAAAGACACACCTAATGCTGATGTGATTGTCTGTCTTTACATTGGTGACACGTTGATTATGGGTAGTAATCATGATATAATCATGAATAATATTCACGTTGTGACTATTGACTCAAATGGGAGAACTGGCGTGAGTTACCATTAGGTAGCGGCTCCAAATTTCTGGGGCGTTACAGATGGTATCAGAGCTCGGTTTGAAAGGAGAAAACTTACACCGAGCTGACCCAGGATAGGTTCCTCTGACTTTGGATTGGGTACTGCTACTAGATGGCCTAAGTTGAATCTTGGATGAATATTTGAACTCTTTTGGGTTGTTATAGTGTTAAGATATCCGAATATTCCCCTGTTTGGATGCTAGGTGATTTAGAAAATCCGTGATTTGGAGATTATAATGCCAGATATGATGAGACTTGAAGGAAATGAGGTTATCTCGTGATAAGTATATGATTTGGATATGATATATTATGGGATCTAGATACCTAATAATATTACTTTGGGAAATGATAGTAGGGGACTCACTAAGTATAATTATCGATGATAGTACCCTTGTGTTATTCATTCCCAAATACTTGTACAAGCTTAAGTATGGAAACTTGACTTGTGGTTTAGGTATCACGAATAAGATACGTTAAGGATGTGACTATTACAAGATCTTGACTAGATATTACCACCAACTATTCTCTAAGTTATGATGGCTATTGTTCACTAAGATCGGATAATGACATTATGAGATTATTCAGACTACCATTGTGATTTAGATACTCGTCTAATATTTGAATTAGTTGTTAGTTCATTGAGTCGACTATGACTTAATTTCAGTCGCTAAGTATGGATTAATTATAGGGATGGGACTCTAAGATTGTGCATAGACTATCATGGTCTTCACAACGTGACCATAAAAAAAAATTACACCCTTTCGACGATCGATGAACTATTCGACCAACTATAGGGAGTCATAGTGTACTTAAAATTCAATCCACAACAAGGATACTATCAGTAGAAGATTAAGGGCGGACACATACCTAAGACAGCCTTCCAAGCTAGGCATGGTCACTCCGAGTTGGTAGTGATACCATTCAGATTGACAAATGCTCCACAACAATCATGGACATGATGCACCGAGTCTTCCAACCTTACTAAGATTAATTCGTAGTGATTTTTACAATGACATACTCGTGTACTCCAAGTCCAGTGAGGATCACGAACATCATTTGACAATTGTGATTGGAAGCACTACGAGAACAAATTATAGCTTAAGGAAATCACACTTCTGGGACATATAGTGCCTTGGCCCTCACGAGCGGAACAAAAAGGGTTTGTCGTTTATGGTGATGTGTGAAGAGAAAGAATGGGTGCACTACTTATGCAAAAGGGAAAGAAATTGTTTATGCCTCACGAAAGCTCAAACTGTATGAGGCCACTACTTGGCGCACGATCTGGGATTGGCAGTAATAGTCTTCGCATTGAAGAGTGGCGACACTACTTATGCAAAGCAATATTCACTGTTTTCACAGATCATAAGAGTTTGATATAATTTTCCTCCCAGAAGGATCTCAATTTGAGACCAATAAGTTGGATGAAGTTAATCAAAGACTATCATTTTGATATCCAGTACCACCCTGGGAGAGCAAATGTAGTGACAGACACCTTAAGATGAAAGGCCAACATCGCCAGATTGATTATTAGGGAATGGAAATTCCTAGAAAAGTTGAGTGTATGGGATCCGATGAGAATGAACACTCAAATATTTTGGGCTAATATTTCAGTGTGACCTTAGTTGATGTGCGAGATTAAAGCAGCACAACAGGGAGGAAGCTGAGCCTGAGATACATTGGGCCGTATAAGAAACTTAAGAGAGTCGGGAAGCTGGCTTATCAGATTGAACTTCCGCCTCCTATAGCTGGTATGCATCACGTGTTTCAAGTCTCTAGATTAAGGAAATACCAGCTCGACCCGGAACACATTATCACAGAGGAAATCTCACCTATAATAGAGAATTTGTCATACACCGAGAAATCGATACGAATCATCGATAGACAAGTACGCCAATTGAGAAGAAGATCGCATGATCGAGATAAAGATGCCACGTGGAAAATGGAAGACGATATGCGAAGACAATACCTAAAACTATTTTAAAAAGAATTTGGGGACCAAATTCTTTTAAGGATGGGTGAATGTGACGCCCCAAATTTTAGCGACGTGAGATACGACGTTGTGTAGTAATTTATTTATTTGGTTAAGTAACACGAACCCATTATTAATGAAACGCGACCCGATTTTTATTTATTTCTTCAAATGTCAGTTACGTCTTCCTTATTTTCGAGCTTAATGATTTTATATTCTCCTCTAGTACTAATACTTGATCGGTTAACTACGACTTTAGAAATATTAGACCCCGATAATTTAGGAGTATATTACAATCCTTATTCAAATATTTCTTCTTATTCTATATTTCATCCCAACCAATTTGCAATTTATATTTTGGAATACACATTTCTTATTTCACATCTTTATTTTAAATTTCTAAATATTTAATTATGTATATTTATACATTTTATTTTTTTTCGCTCAATTTTATAAAGAAAAGAAACCAAATATTTTTTTCTTTTTTCCCCTAATTTTTGAAATTACAACTTTAAATGGGGAAAACAACTCAATTTTCTTCTACCACTATTTTTATCATTTTGTATCTCCCAATTAGTTAATTATTGGACAATTTTTTTTTGATGAATTCATTTCTATTTTATTTTATATCTTGCAAGCCTACAATTTCAAAGTTTCTCTACAGATCCCACTACATCTTGGTCAAACAAAATAAAATGATTCCCCTTAAAATCTAACTTTTGGCCAATTGTCCCTAAGAAAGTAACCTACCTATTAATTTATGTCCTAATTTCCCCAATTATTATACTAACTCATCATTTAACCAAAACAAAACACAAATCTTCCTTCAACTCTTACACAAAACTTGGTCCTTACAAGCTTAAGGAAGAAAAATTCATCTCATCCTCTTACAACTTTTAAACTCTTCCAACACAATTTTACTCTGACACTAAAAACACAAGAACACAAAAGTCCTCTTCATTTTGCTCTCATAGAATCAAAAATTCCAACAACTAAGGTAAGAAAATTATTCTCTTCCATTTTCATTTTTATCCTCTTGAAACTTCCAACTTCTACCTCCAATTCCTAACATGATGAATCCTTCTTCTTGAGGTACGCCTAGAGGAAGTTTCTTGAAGAATTAAGAGTCTTAGACTTGACTACAAGCTTGAAGAGGAAATTCAAGACTACACATTTTAAGGTGAGAAAATTATGGTTTTAGTATTCTCTCTTTACAACATGAAGAATTAAATTTTAACTCAAGGATGTGAATTTTTGGAGCTTAGGGTATGACCTACACCATCTCAAGTTGAGGTTAGAAGCTTGAAGGAAATTTCCCATTTTTAGAGACTACTTGAAGACATTGAGGTAAGTAGTAGCCATTTGGTCCTAGTATATTTTCTTTGGACTTGAGACTTTAATTTTAACACCAACATATGGTTTGGATACCATTTAGGGGCTGACCTTCAAGAGCATGATTTTGATTTCTTGTATTACATGTATTTTTTTTTATATGTATCAAGTTCAAGAAGTTTCACAAAAACGAGCATGATTTTGATTTCTTGCACAATAGGGACATGTTTGCATATATATCATAATTTATTGTTCAACTCTTGATTAATGTGTAGAAGAATGTGGTATATGCTCAAAATTATGTTCTATACTTGATATATATTCTGGAAAATATGACCTTGTGCTCGAATTTGAACAAATATGCAATTTATGTAATTTTTACAAAGTTGGGGACTAAACCGTAATTTCAAAAACTATCCAAGGACCAATCTGTAAATTTCGAAATTTGGACTGTACTAATTGTAAAATTTAATATTTTAAGTTAATAACAATAGTTTAAAGATTTTGAGAGAAGAAAACCCATCCTTAGAATTTTAGAGACTCAAATGTGGAAACTTGCAAGTTTAAGGGGCAAAAATAAATTTTAAAAAACTATCAGGGACCACTCTGAAAATGGAATCATGTTTGTTTCTAAATTTTCCAATTTCCAACTATTCATAGAAATGGAATCATGTTTGTTTCTAAATTTTCCAATGGAATTCATCATTTTCATTTTCCAATTTTCACATAAAACAACATCTCAAACCTATATTTTCAATTTCCAACCCTATACTATACTCTATATATATATTACATGTATTTTTTTTATATGTATCAAGTTCAAGAAGTTTCACAAAAATGAGCATGATTTTGATTTCTTGCACAATAGGGACATGTTTGCATATATATCATAATTTATTGTTCAACTCTTGATTAATGTGTAGAAGAATGTGTTATATGCTCAAAATTATGTTCTATACTTGATATATATTCTGGAAAATATGACCTTGTGCTCGAATTTGAACAAATATGCAATTTATGTAATTTTTACAAAGTTGGGGACTAAACCGTAATTTCAAAAACTATCCAAGGACCAATCTGTAAATTTCGAAATTTGGACTGTACTAATTGTAAAATTTAATATTTTAAGTTAATAACAATAGTTTAAAGATTTTGAGAGAAGAAAACCCATCCTTAGAATTTTAGAGACTCAAATGTGGAAACTTGCAAGTTTAAGGGGCAAAAATAAATTTTAAAAAACTGTCAGGGACCACTCTGAAAATGGAATCATGTTTGTTTCTAAATTTTCCAATTTCCAACTATTCATAGAAATGGAATCATGTTTGTTTCTAAATTTTCCAATGGAATTCATCATTTTCATTTTCCAATTTTCACATAAAACAACATCTCAAACCTATATTTTCAATTTCCAACCCTATACTATACTCTATATCACTCATCAATCACTTTCTCACCTTTTCATCCAATTATACATGTGGGACCCACCATTACCAACTATATCTACTTAAAATATTACTATTTTTTAATTATATATATTTAATAGGACCCACCAACTTACAATCTTCCAAATATAATATTATGTATACAATTAAAAAATTCAACCGCTATCAACTTTTCAAATTATTATATACATAAAATATTATTTCAAAACTACTCAAGCAAACATAATCTCATTTTCAAACCTATATAAAACTCATTTTCATTCTCTCATCCAAACATAATTTCAGTTTTCACACGAAAACCAATAAATTCTCAAAATTCTATTTCCAACACTAGAAACTGAAAATGGTTCATGGAAACACAACCATACAAGGCTTTTATATTTTGAGAAATTTTAAAAGGATAAAGTGGTTTGGGTTGAGAAACCGATTTGTTATACTTTAAATACTAAAGTGTAAAAATTCCAATTTCAAAGGACCAAAATGAAATTTTAGAAGAAAATATGTCTCGGACACCTGGGAATTTACCTAACCTTATTTTTATAATATTTTGAACTCATGGTTCAAGTTTCATAACAAACGAACCCTAAATAAACCCTTAAGGGCAAAAACAGAATTTTTGGACTAGAGATAGAATTTGTAAAAATTAAGGGACTTAAACCGGCCCTATTTCAAAAATGCTTTTGTCCCAACACTCTACTATTATACATGATATTTTAAAATTGGAATCACACCAAAATCACTCCCGGTTTGTGAGATCCAAAATTTTTAAATTCGGGTCCGAAAATGACATTTTTGACAAAAGAAGGGACCAAACTGAAATTTTCCAAAACCCTTGACCCAAACCATTTGAAAACTGAATCTTTGAACAATTTAAAGGATTTAGAAACTGACCTTACATTTGTCCGAGGAGGAAACTAGTACTTATTCAATTTTTGACTCGATAAGTATTTTTTCCAAGAAATGAGACTATTTACAAAATTTTCCTTTTATCAAGGTCCCCAAAATAAAATATTTTCTTCTCTACAATCCTAATACTGATTTAATTATGATTTAATCATGCTTCCATATTTTTCTTGAAAATACCCGGACTATACGCACTACGCGTGGCAACTTTCTCGTCTTTGGATAAAATTAAACTTAACTTGTTGATATCTTGCAATGCTTTTTATATGTATCGTCATGTTTCTCTTTACTCGACTATCTTGTTGATATGATATGAACTTCGTTATTCTAATTGCGCTTGAGTCAACTTGGTGTATCGAGCACACAGTCGGAATGTATACGTTGGGGATGGAACCGGGCAGCTCAGCTGCTATTCCACTCTCCGGCCCCATCATCCTAATCCCGCAACTAAGGACGAAGTGTCCAAGGGAAGCGGGTCGTAGTTTGGGTATAATCATAATTATGACACTTTGGGCCTTGCTAGCCATAATCGTTGGAGTTGTCTCGCCCGGGTAGTAATAAGGTAGACATGGGCCTTGTGCCAAACGTGCGTGGGGAGTCATAAAGTAGAATGGAGGAATCGTTGTCTGATCCACACGATTCCAATGTTACTTGCTTGGGTTGGCGTCACACTCCGTGCAACCACTACTTGTTTGGGTTGGCGTTACACTCCGCACACAACCATTACTTGCTTGGGTTGGCGTCACACTCCGTGCACAACCACTACTTGTTTGGGTTGGCGTTACACTCCGTACGTAACTATTACTTGCTTGGGTTGGCGTTACACTCCGTACGCAACCACTACGTGAACTATTTGGTTTGCATTCATAGTGCTTGAATGATCATGAACTATTTTCATCAAACTATATAAAGCTATATTTTTTTGAATACCATGTTGCTTGTGAATCGCGTGTGACGCACGCATCATGAATCATGCATTCATCATATAATTGTTTTCCTGCATATATATAAGCCACACTTACACACGATCACCCATACACTGTGAATTTTTGTCTCACCCCCACCTTTTTTCAACGACCAGCTGATGATCCACCATATTATATAGACGTCAACGAAGATGACCAATTGACGGATGAATCCTTAGACTTAGTTTGTCGATCTAGCCTTAAATTTCGTTTATGAACAATTGCTATGTTGGATGTATAGGGGCGCAAGACCTCTTTCGCATAGACAAATGGATTGTAATAATATTTCCGCTGTGACTATTGACTCTGTTTCTGAGAGGTTATGAAGAACTATGTCTATTTGAGAATTAATATTGCTCAAATATTTGGTGGATTGTATTCTCAAATGGATAACTGGCGTGAGTTACCATTGGGTAGCGGCTCCAAATTTCTGGGTCGTTACAATATGTTGGGGAATTTTAATAATATAAAATTGAGGTATAAGATAATATGTATAAGGTTTGTATTAATGGTGTAATTATAAACAAGATGAAATACATAAGGTGTATGAGTACAAGGGTTGGATGGTATTTCTACTCCAAAATACACCATGTGGCCATCCACTATGGTTAGAAATGGGGCATCCATATTTTTTTTTGTCCCAAAATTGATGATAATAGATGAATAATATCAATCTCCAAAATAAATAGTGATTTCCTTGACCACTTATAAGTCTCATGATCACTTATTCTAAATCAATTCTTAATTCTGTAAGGTATAAGTCTCTAAAATAAATAGTCTCTTAAAATTCTAAGGTGGCTAATAAATGCACAAATAATAATAATGATCAATCAAGTGATCATATGTGAAATAGAATTAATAAATAATCATGATCATAAGTAATAGATAAAAATGAAATTAAATGCGAAATATATTTATTATTAATATTTACCCGTCAAAAGTGACGCGGTAAAATAGTCAAAATAGTATATAGACGTTAAGTGGTATAAATACACGCTCGATTAAAAATCAAGGGCTTCACATGAAATGCTTATTGATATAGATTATTTGCAGCTTTGAATTATATATAGTGGTTATAAATTTAAATTTTCATACAAAAGACATCACATCGGCTTTGAACCGATGTCTTTACGAAAATTTTTATTTTACCATAGACACCGGTTTTGAGCCTGTGTCTTTAGATAAAACAACACCGGTTTAAAACCTGTGTGATAATCGATGTGTATTCCTTTAAAGACAGCGGTTCAAAATCGGTGTAATAAACATAAACGTTTAATATCAGGGTCTTAGAAAACGGATATTTTACCTCTAAAACAACGGTTTTAAACCGGTGTCTTTAAAAGAAACGACACCACTTCTCAGCCACTGTCAAAAGTTCACACTTTTAACACCAGTGGCTCTAACAGCGGTTTGTTCACTTATAGACAGCGGATTAAAACAGTTGTCTATTACCATTTTTGTAGTAGTGATTTTTTGAATAATAGCATGTACCTTAGAGTTTGTAACACCAAGGAAAGATCATCGAGGATGTGGTTGCTAACTCTCAGGATGCTATTGTTTATGAAAAATTTTCATTTTCGTTCTGCTAGAGAAATTATTTTTTTACCGAAAATGTGAATATTTTTGAAAATTTTCAAAAAATACACAATTCTCTCACTTCACTTTTGTTTTTCTCTCATCAATCGCTTTTACTCATTTTCATAAAACACATCTAGTCACCAATCGTCGTTCGTCAGATTTTCAGATTAATATTTGTGACCACCTCGGTTCATTCGTTTAGCTCGTTCGGATGGGATCATCTATTCCAAAACCGTGTTTCATCTCCTATTCCAACCGTGTGGATGATTGACACGTGTATTACACTTACCATGTTAATTTTCAAACAAAAATCAAGCAGAAATTGTAGGGTTCTAATATGGAAAGTGTAATACACGTGCACTACTACAAAAAAGCTGATAGACACCGGTTCTAAACCGGTGTCTATTAGTAAATCAACCGGTGTTAATGCCACTGGTGTTAAAAGTCTGAACTTTTTTACACGGTTTAAAACCGTGTCTTTCCTTGAAAGACACCGGTTTTAAACCGTGTCTATTAGTAAACCAACCGGTGTTAAAGCCACTGCCAACTTTGTTAAAAGTTTTAAACTTTTTTTCCTTGAAAGACACCGGTTTTAAACCGGTTTTTTTACTGAAAAAATATCCGTTTTCTATGGCCCTGATGTTAAAAGTTTATGTATTTGACACCGGTTTTAAACCGGTGTCTTTTGATGAATAGACACCGCATCAAAACCGGTGTCTTAGTGTTTTAGATGCGGTTTTAAAATGGTTGTTTATTTACGCAAAGACACCGATCCAAAGCTGCAAAAAATCCATATAAATAAACAATTCATTATGAACTCCAATTCTAGCAACCATCATAAGTTCACTACCAATTAAACATGAAATATATTAATCCTAAAATCATCAATAGCCAAAATCCAACAAAAAGTACTAGTAGCGAAGTTTCCTTTTGATAAACAACTATAAATTCATAATCCAATTCCATCAACCAACAAAAAGACTATATAATTCAACTAAAGTCAACAAAATCCATATGATCAACATAGCACATGTCATTCAAGCTTTCAAAAATGCTCAAGCTTCTCCTACTCAGCCTTTAACCTTTGTTTCTTGTCACGAAGCTCATTCTTCTCAACCTACAAGCATACAAACAGAGTTGAATGATTTAGCCATTAATGAAAAAAATAATAACCAATTACATTCCAAGTTGGTCCATGAATTGCTAATGAGAATACTGTTCATTGAATTTCAACTCCACACAAACATTTGTTTGCTTGTAAATTGCAATTTCAACAACTACAAAAAATGATGTAAAAAGAAGAAACAAAAGAAGGCAAATCAAAGCGCCACAAAAAATGATTACAATTTTGGCATAGAATATACCTGACAGAGTTGAGTGTAAAGCTTTCTTTTTTAGTCCATTATTAGATTCTTTATGTATGTTTTTACAGAGGAAGTTATATGTTTTTTAATGCAGAGGCTACACCGAAATCTTTGATGAGGGTCATGGGCATTCATGGGCTTAACTTGTACCATCTCAAGAGCCATTTACAGGCAATTTTCTTGTTTTTCACATTGACATCATTCTATTTTCTTCTTAGTTTCTGTTGTGAAGGGTGTTTTTAATAGGACTGTGTGTTTTGCTGCAGAAATATAGACTGGGAAGAAGCCAACAATCTCAAACTTGCCACCAAATTAAACATGAAGGTACAGAGAATTAAATTAGGGATAATTACAAAAAGTATCCTTGAAGTATGGGGTAATTACAAAAAGAACCCAGAGATTTTTGAAATTTATGAAAATCACTTGGAGATTTAATTTTGCATTACACTTTACCTCTTCATAAGCAAAATCATTTCAAACACCCCTTTACATTTGTAAAAATATTATAGTTATCCCCTAACATTTAAGGCAAAACCAAACCTCGGGGCTTTTTTTGTATTAATCCAAACCTCAGGTAGTTTTTGCAATTATCCCATTAAATTATTATTACATCATGAAACAAACAAAAAAAGTGATGCACTAAAATGTATCTTTTTAAATTCAGAGAATGGAGAAAATCGGGGAAGTCACTTAAAGTTGTGGTTTTTCAGAAGTTTGCAGGTGGCTCAAGCTTTACAAATGCAAATGGGAGAGCAGAAGAAACTTCATGAACAGATTGAGGTAACAGAAAGCTTATATCCATAATCCATTACTTTAATTAAGTGGAAATTACACTAGACCCCCTGTACTATTATCATTTTTACATTGTACCATATAAAGTATTTTTTGTTGCACTTTACATATGATTTATGTAACATAAAATAATTTATATGGTAAAATGTAAGAACGCGAATAGTACAGGGTTTAGTGTAGAAAGCATAACCGAAAACATTTTTCAGGTGCAGCGACATTTGCAGCTAAGAATCGAAGCTCAAGGGAAGTACTTACAATCAGTCTTGAAAAAAGCACAAGAGACAAAGCGCCACAGATACTTTCTTTAAAAACTCAAACACCTAAAGACAAAAGAAGAAGTTTTTCCATAGAAATACAATTCATTAGAGTAATGTCAGAATACAAATACATAGTGCATGAAACTAGGTACATGGCCCACCAACTTCAGCTTCTGAAGTTTCTTACAACGATTACTTTTCTGAATATGAAACTTTATAAGGAACAAGGAAAAAAATAAATAAATGCCGAGGGGCACACACTTGAATCAATTTCAGGAAATATAAAATTAACAGGACATGAATTATTAACATAAACCAGGACAAACCTTCGTTGATGATTTTGCCATTCTACGATCAATAGCATATTCTGCAAAGTTCAATACCATATGAATCTGCAAGTACAAGATGAAGATGAATGTAAAATGATTATACATTATCTATTTATTGAGTATAAACTCCTTATACTGAGAAGTGAATTTGTCATCAATCACACTGTCATAGTCAAAGGACAATCAATCCCAACCCATTGAGTACAATACTAAAAAGGATGAAGAAATAACACAATAACATATTAATGCATCAAACTGAAAGCACTACCTAATCAATTGATTCATGCTTATAAAAATAACTCTCAATCGCGCAGGCTGAAATTATTTTCCATCATCAATTGATTCCATGTATGGTTTTACAAAGCCAAACTCTAAAGTTCCAGAATTTTATGATAAATGATAATGGAAGAATTTCACGAACAAGTTAAGTCTATCACAACTCATAAAAATCAGAGGGCTTCTAATCTTTCCTTTTGTTGTCAGTTTTATCTAAGCAATTAATCTCCACCGTTCCTTCATCAGAAGCACGAATCAAAAACAATCAAATGGTTGACCGCTGGATTGTTGTTGAGAAGGTGGTGGCTGACCGATTGGGGGGTGTACTGCGGCGGATATCCCTGGGGTGGGTAGCCCTGTGGGTATCCCTGTGGCGGGTAACCCAGCGGCGGATAAGCGTGAGAGAAAATGGTTGAGAGAGAGAAGAGAAGATGTAGAAATCGATTTCCCCAATATGCAAGCCACTAATGCCACCCATTCAGCAGATAAAATCTCCAGCAAGCCACTAATTGTTTTTTGAGAGGGACGGGATAAAACATTCTAAATGTCTGGACACATCTCCGCAGACAGGAAACAGGGGAACCAATTTGTGCATCATAGATTGGTAAAGCATATAGCTTTTCAAATTTAGACTCTGATAGTTACAACGCAATTAAACCGTCACCCCATGCAATTTGAAATGTAAATATTTTCAATGTAACACCAGTCGAGCGGCCGCTTCATTCCCAAGTCCCAACATCAACAAACTGAAAATATAGACTGCAGCTGGATTGTTGAAACTGCTGTAAAATAACAAAATTCCTCTATGTTCTATCACATATAATATAACCCTACCAGATCACGGTGAAAGAGCACACAAAAGAATTTCTGACTCTGAACTAATGAGGTTTCCCAGGAAGACCATTGTGTAAATCGCGGCACAAAGACATATAAGTGTATACCAAGACAAAATAGAACAAGAGTTCTCCACTCGACACATCACAGCCAGCCTCAAGAGAACAGTTTCAGTTACAGCAGCAAAATCCAAGACGTCAATAAGAGTTTATATTAGTATACAATGAATCTATCAAATGACTGAAATATTGATTGCACATATAGGTTGCTAGATACTATATCTTCCCCGTTAAATAGATCAGCCAATCAATAAAATACAATAACTGAAAAATGTCATTAGAGGGTGAAACTCGTATGCAAAGCAAACAACAAATGTTGGCACCAGCGCAGCTAACGACATCCAAAAACAATACATTATTCCAAATACAATACATTATCCAAAAACTGTACAAAATCAAGTAATCTTTCACTATTAATCCAAAAACTAATTATTCCGGTACACCATCAAACTCAAAGATCACACATAAATGGAACTATTTCACCTCAGCAAGTGAAAGTTCCAATCCATCATCACAAAGCATCAAAAACAATCTATCACTAACTATACATAAGTTTTGAACTTGATCAAAAATCAAATTTACAGATTTCTTTCCTTTGTCACATAGTGTTCCCTATCAGATAATTTGTTTTTTAAATTCACAAAACTAATTTAACAAAAAAAGGATAGGATGCAACATCTTAGAAATACACGATTCAAAAAACTTGGAACAAAGTTAATTTGTAGAAAATATTGACTACAAAGATCACTAGGATTAACTTGAACCAACAAAAATTACAATTTCAAAAATGCGATACGCAACATAATTGCAGAATTTCATACATATTCAAAAAAGAAATTACAGAATTCTAATAAAAAAAGAAGCGTATTAGTTGTGCATCAAAAAAGAAATTACAGAATCCTCCTAGCTTAGCCAAACTATCATGATAAAAAGATGCTCAAAAAGATTTCACACACAAATTCATAACCAGAAACAAGTATGAAAATGCAAACCCTAGTTCAAAAGCAAAAGCATAAATCGAATTTGAATATAACAAATATTGGATTTAAACCCTAAATTGAAAACCAAATGAATAAAATAAAGCTATAATACCTAAAATCTGGCTGAAAGAGCAGCGGACGGCTTCGACTTGGGGGACGGGAGAGGCACGGGCGGCGGACGGCTTCGACTTGGGTAGAGACTTCCACGTGGAGAATAGTACGTACTTGGTAGACCGAACGGCGGTGCGCGAGCGGCATTGCGCGAGTTAACTAAGCGACCGCCGAGTGGTTGGGGTTTGGTTATAGGGGACGAGGAATTTGAAGCAAGACCAGAGGTCTCTGGCCACTTGTGAGTTTACAGACTCGGCCTGCTGAGGTGGGCCCAGAAGGGAGAACAAGTCCGAGACGGTGGCTTTAGGCCAGGTTGATGGAGAGAGAGAATAAGAGGATTTAGTCCGGTGTTTTCGAGAGAATCGGAATAGAGGGGCCGCGGTGGTGGTGAAAGAGGCGGCGCCGGCGAGAGAGAGGGAGAAGAGGAAGGCGAATTTGAGTGGGATTGACGAGCTCATTTCGCCTCCGGATCTCCCACTCTTCTCAGTTCTCAGTCACATTTGAATTTTGTTCTACATATTCAACAATACCACCATGTTTTTTTTTTCTTTCCTAATTTTAAAAATAATTTATATCAATAGACACCAGTTTCGAAATCCGATGCCAAAACCGGTGTCTATTTGGGAAATTCTTTTACAATAGACACCGACTCTAGGAAACCGGTGTTGTTTATCAAACGATAGCACTAATTAGACACCGGTTTCTTACAAAACCGCTGTTATATGGGAAAAGACACCAGTAAAGTCATAAAACCGGTGTCTTTCTGGTGGTGTCTATCAGCAGTTTTCTTGTAGTGGTGTCAATCATCCACACGGTTGGAATAGGAGATGAAACACAGTTTTGGAATAGAAGATCCCATTTGTCGTCCGTCAAAGCAAAAATTGTTTATTAAATGAGTCTTGTAAATCAAACAAGGTTAGAATTTTTTAGTCGTTAATTGTGCCTCAAGCTTCTTGAGGATGTTTTTCACCAATCACCGTAATTTGAATTCCTTCCATGATTAAGAGACCGTTTGATTTCATATTAATTTTTCAAATATTTATTAGGGATAATTACAAAAAAAAAAAACTTAAGGTTTGGGTAATTACAAAAAAATCCAGAGAATTTTAAAAATTGCAAAAAAACCTTGAGGTTTGATCATTCTTACATTTCCTCCCTTCAAATGCAAATAAATTTCGAAAATCCTCCTTATGTTTATTTACTCTTTTTTATGTAAGGCACAATCAAACATCAAGGGTTCTTTTTGTAATTGTCTTGAATTTTTTGTAATTAGCCCAAACCTTGCTTTCAAACAGACTCACATAGCCACATAAATCTCCTTATGCACAAAAGATAACAAAATAAAAAAAAATTATTTAAATTTTTATAACTTACAATCTACATTATAATATAACGAATATTCAAGCATATTAATTATTACCATTATTAATAGTCATCCATAAAAGTGAAGGAAACGTAAAAGTAAGTTTAAATATGGAACAAAAATCAGCTCCAGAAAAAGCTGAGTATTTTAATTTGTGGTGAACAGATGATACGAATTGACCAAGAAAATCGAATACCAACTCTGAAAATAGTATTTCTCAAAAAGAAAAAAAAAAGACCTCTGAAAATATTACCTAGCTAGCGTCAAATTCATTTGCTTTGAATTCTAGTAATTCAGGAAAGTGGCTCGCAGCCAAAAGAAACTATATACAAACACAGAGCTGTCAAAAGTTAAAACTAGTCTGACCTAATGTTAGGGTTGTACCGAATTGTGATATTTTAAGTCTGAATAGAGTCAGATCTATTTGACCCAGCCCATTAGGCCTAAAATTCCAGGTTGGGCTTAATGGCCCGGCTTTTCAAGTATATTTTCATTGGTTAGTATGGGCTTGTGCTTCCAAAATGATGTCTCGATAGATTCCGGCCTTCCCTTGCCTATTTAACAGCTTGCATACTCACTTTCTACATCTCAAAATTAAAGATCCCAATTGCTGAAAATTGATTTTTTCCCTTTATACTATCGTCTTTAAAATTAATTATTAAAACTTGAGAATTACTAAAATCGTTAATTTGAAATTTTTGGGAAAATAAAATCTTAATTTTGGAATGTCTCTGAAGAAATTTGAAATGATATATGTATATATCTACACACACATGAGAACAAGAAATATGACACGTTCTTGTATAAGACACTAGTCCAGTCAATTTAGTTGAAGGGAAGTTCCTGGGCTGGACAAAAAAGGATTCCAGTTTTTCTAATTTGACTGGAAATATATTGTGGGCCAAATTTGAACTATGCATATATATAGGGACAATTACAAAAAGGCCCATGGTATTTAAGCTAATTATAGAAAAATTAGTGATGTTTCATAACTACATAAAGCTAGTCCTCTCAGGTTTAATTTTGGCTTAAATTTAAGAAGGAAACTGTATTATTTCTATAAATATCAATGGAATTTTTGAAATACTGTTTGATATATAAATGAGAAAAATGCAAGACATAATCAAAATTTCAGGGATTTTTTTGCAATTTTAAGAAATCTATGGATATTTTTGTACTTAGCATGAAGGTCTGACCTCAGGGGAAGTTTTGTTGTTACAGTGGTTTTTCTTTTAACCATTACCATCAAACCAAAATATTTTTAAGCCATCTTTTTCAAACACATGTTTTTTTAGCCATTATGGGGTGTAAAAAATCCAAAAACAAGAAGTCAATTTAACTGCACAAAGATACACATCCCTGTAACTTGGCATCGAGTTAATGTAACTCTACATTGAATTACTATGACGAAAGTTATCAATTTTGATATCGAAGTTATCAGTAACATGTCATTGTATTGTAACTTCGACATCGAAGTTCTTTCATGGATCGACATCGAAGTTACAAAGAACTTGGCATCCAATTCTCTCACTTATTATAACTCAGTTGTTTTATTTTTCTCCAAAAAATTTAAATTCACATAACTTTTTCATTTTAAATCCGTTTTGCATTTATGATATATCAAATTAACCCTCTTTTTGATATCTATATTCAACAGTCATATTGCATATTTAAAAACAGAAATACAGATTCGATTTTTTAAAAAAGCTTGAAAGAAAGAGTAAGAGGATACATAGAGATAAGTAAGAGAGAGAGAGAGAGAGAGAGAGAGAGAGAGAGAGAGAGAGAGAGAGAGAGAGAGAGTCCAAATATCAAACAAACATGATAGAAGGGTATGAATGTCATTTGTTTGGAGAAAATGGCTAAAAAGATATGCTTACAAAAGATGGCTATTTTTCATCTTTACATCTGGAAAAAGGCAATTTTGACACATTTCCACTAATTTTTACAGTGGGTTTTTTTTATAGTCATTCTCATTAAACCAAAATGTTTTTAGTCATCTTTTTCAAACACATCTTTTTTAGCCATTTTGGGGTGTGAAAAACCAAACTTGCCCTTGAGTCAATTTAATTGCACAAAAACACACATACTTGTAACTTGACATCGAGCTACTGTAAATTTTACAGTAACTCGATGTCGAGTTACTGTGACTCGATATCAAGGTACAGTGACTCGACATCGAGTTATCGTAACTTGTCATCTAGTTCTCTCACTTATTATAACTCAGTTATTTTGTTTTTCTCCGTTTTGCATGTATAATATATCAAATTAATTCTCTTTTCGATATCTATAATTCAACACCCATATTGCAATTTTAAAAACAAAAAATACAGATTCGATATTTTAAAAAAGCTTGAAAGAAAGAGTAAGAGGATACATAGAGATAAGTGAAAGAAAGAGAAATAGTCCAAATATCAAACAAACATGCTAGAAGGGTATGAATGTTATTTGCTTGGCCAAATGGCTGAAAAATATGCATTTACAAAAGATGAGTATTTTTCATCTTTACATTTTAGAAATGGTTATTTTGACCTATTTCCACTTGTTATTATCCCCATGTTATATAACGAACATAGAAAAACGGAAAGGTGAATAAAAGATTTATAATTAAAGAAAAACTCATTTTTGTTCGACATTTTTATCCTTAATAAATTTTATGTCAACCGGCTGGATAATTTATGCTTATTGATTAATGTGAAAGGTTGATTCAAGGATTTTTTTTTCTTCCTCTAACTTTTAACTTGAACATGAAATATTTTGGAGGTCAAATTAATTCAGGTGAGCCCTTTTAATTTTTTTATTTTTTAGGACCTTTTCTAGAAGACATTGGAAGTGTGATGCACTGGACACAGAGGCCTAAAAATTTGTTTCAGTCTTATCTATTATGAATTTGATTAATTAATTTTATAAAAAATAAAAGAAAAAGAAATTAGGAGTAAAAAATTAATAAATAGGTGATAGGTGTGGGTTTTGCATGTATTTTTTTGGTGCGTATTTATGGCTAAAATGGCGATTTAACGTGCATAAGCTCATGTGAAATGGTTCATATTTATTCTTTGTGGAAAAGATATTATGTTTTGCTCGTTTTGCAGGGATTTAATGATATTTGGAGTAATTTGGAGACAAATACGAGCATTGCGGAGAAAAAAAAACCACAAATGGTGAAAAATAGAAGACGCACAGTAGGGCGCGCGCCGAGCACCACCCGTGCGTCCCCCTGCAAAGAAGAATCAAGGTAGAATGGCAATGCGCACGGGTAGCCCGTGCGTACACGCACCACCCGTGCGCCATCAAGGATGAAAATCTCCTACGGCAATGCGCACGGGTAACCCGTGTCGCCCCAGTACACGACCGTCGTGCGCTGGTTGGTGAAAAGAGGAATTGCCTACGACATGACGCACGGGTAACCCATGCGTCCACGCACGGCCCGTGCGTCCCCCCTCACAGATCGCAATATTTTGACAACAAAATGACCTAGACTTGGAGGGGGTATATAAGCACTTTTGGGGGCGCACACCAGGGATATTCTGACATTTTTGGGATCTACAACACAAGACAAAGGTCTATTCTTGGAAGAAGACATCAAGGAGACAATTGGGTTGCATCGGAGCTCAAGGAACGGAGATACATCGAGAGATTGTCGACTTTCCTAAGTTTTTCTTGCTTCTCTTGTAGTTTTCACCTTTCATTTTTAGTTGTCATGGCTATGAACAATTTGTCTATGAGTTGTTTGGAAATCATGTATAGCTAAACTCTTTAGATTTCCGGGTTTTGGAAGTAGATTAATGAACTCTTGTTAGATGTTTTAATCTTAGTTGAAGTTATTATCTTGAAGCCTATTTGAGTACTTTGAGGTTATGCTTGTTTTATCACTTGATCAATGATTTAACTTGTTTGATATATTGATTCATAATTCGAGAGATGAGTTTCAATATTAGATCTTGAGTACTCGACACAAATATTTGCATGAATCGAGAGGTTTGTAAATATTTGTGAGGACATTTGATCTTTTGCACTTTTGGGAGTTGAGTACTTCATGTTGAGTAGAGTTGCTAGCGTAAGTATTTCAATCTACGTTTTATATGCATCTCGAGAGGGAGGATAAAATATCTTTGTGATCGTCTTATAGGAATATTGATAATAACTTGGCTTGGATTAAATCGGACAACAAGAGGGTTATTAATCGAAACCTTAACTCGAAAATCCATTTCATCTTCTTGATACTTCTATCAATTGTGTTATCTTAATTTTGTGTTTTAGTGGTCTAAATTGTCTTTATTTCACAACAACAATCATTAAATTACGATCGTCTAAATAAAAATAAAGCTATCTTAGTTTAATACTTAGTACATAAATTATTTAGTCTCCGTGGATACAACCTTGCTACCCTTTTCTATAACGTACACCGTACACTTGCGGTGAAGCTAAAAATAAGGCGAACAAGTTTTGGCGCCGTTGCCGGGGACTAATACAATTTTTGGTGCTAATATTGCGATAGATAGAATTATTCTTAATTTAGACATTTTTATTTTATATTTTGGTTTGACTTTAATTCTACATTATTTGACTTGTTTCTTTTAGTTTGGTCCAAGTAGTGCATGAACACGCGCTCTAGGCGAGGGGATTTAATACCACTCATACTGGAAGTTGAGGCTTTCGCGAGAAGAATCGGTGCTACCACTAGACGGGCTGAAAGACAACAAAATCCGATAATGGGGGATTTGGATGAAGAACACAGGGGTAACAATGGGATCAACAGGATCAATGAGTTACCAATACCGGGTAACAATGGAGTAAACGAGTTACCGATACCAGTTCAACAGCAAGCCATCGGTGATTACTTTCGACCACAAACGAATCATAATTACGGTGGTATTGCCCATATTCCGATAAATGCAAACAACTTTGAGCTCAAACCGGCACTGATCAATATGGTACAACAGAACCAATTTGGGGGGTTCGCAACTGAAGATCCTAATTCTCACCTTGCTCATTTTATCCAAATATGCAATACAATCAAAATGAATGGAGTCTCGGATGACGCCATAAGATTGCGCATATTCCCATTCTCTTTGAGGGATAAGGCGAGAAATTGTTGGGTACTTTGACGCAAGGAAGCGTGAGCACATGGGACGAATTGAGCGAAAAGTTCTTGTTTAAATTCTTTCCACCGAGCAAAACTTTGCAGCTCAAAAGCGAGATTACTCAATTCCGACAGTTCGACTCGGAGCCTTTGTATGAGGCTTGGGAAAGATTTCGGGATTTGTTACGAAGATGTCCACAACATGGGTTCCCGGAGGATCAACAATTATGTTTCTTCTATAATGGTTTAATGGGGAAAACGAGGGCCTTTGTTGATGCCGCAGCGGGATGAGCATTGTTGGCAAGGTTTCAGATTCAATGGCTATGAATAGTTACCAGTGGCCGTCTGAAAGATCCAATGTACAACGAGTAGCCAAAATTTCGGATTCAGACCCAATTAAAGCGTTGACAGCACAAGTGGCGGCTTTGACAACTCAATTGAGTGTTTTGACAAAAGGGCCAGAAACAAGCATGAACACGGGTAGTGAAGCTCTTCTATATCCGATGGAGGAGGTCAATTATGTGAATAACCAGAATTTCAACAATTTTCGGAACAATTCAAACCCAACACACTACCATCCGGGGTTGAGAAACCATGAAAATTGTTCCTATGCCAATACAAAGAACGTGTTGCAACCTCCGCCGGGATTTAATGCTTCAAATAGAGGTGGAAATATGGAAGGCAAATCATCGTTGGAGGATGCACTCACCTCCTTCATAAATCAATCAAATGCATTCATGAGTGACACGAGGAGTCGTTCACTAGGCAAGATTCTAGGATGGATAAGATGGAACTACAAATGACCCAAGTGATAAGCTCAATAAAGAATCTTGAAACTCAAGTGGGTTAATTAGCTACAATTGTGGGTGGTCAACATCAAAAGGGTCAATTTCCGAGTAATACGGAGATGAATCCTAAGGAACAACGCAAGGCTATTCGCTTACGAAGCGGTACGGATTATGAGGGGCCTAAAGAAAAATCTAGAAATCTGAAAACTTCAGAGGAAGCATCTAAGCCAGGAGAGGTTGAATCGGTGATGAAAGATGGTGTTGAAGAAGATGGGGAAAAAGAGAGACAAGAGGCGGAACAAACAGGGGCTGAGAAGCTAAAATCATCGTCTAACTCTAATATATCTAAGTTGCCTATATCTCTTGCCTTTCCCCAAAGATTTCAAAAGAAAAAGCTTGATGATCAATTTGCAAAATTCCTTGATATATTTAAGAAATTGCACATTAACATTCCTTTTGCAGATGCACTAGAGCAAATGCCAAATTATGCGAAATTTCTTAAGGATGTTATGTCGAAGAAGAGGAAGATGACAAGCTTTGAAATGGTGAATTTGACGGAAGAATGTAGTGCAATCATCCAAAGAAAGCTACCACAAAAACTGAAAGATCCGGGGAGTTTCACTATCCCTTGTGCCATTGGTGGTAACTTCTTTAATAAACCGTTGTGTGATTTGGGGGCAAGTATTAATTTGATGCCTTTGTCCATTTTCAGGAAGCTTGGACTAGGCGAAGTGAAGCCAACCACGGTGACATTGCAACTTGCGGACCGATCACTTACTTATCCAAGGGGAATTATAGAAGACGTGCTGGTAAAAGTTGATAAATTTATATTCCCTGTAGATTTCTTGGTTCTTGACATGGAAGAAGATCGTGATGTTCCACTGATACTTGGACGTCCATTTCTAGCTACCGGTAAAGCCTTAATAGATGTACAAAAAGGAGAGCTCACTTTACGTGTTAATGATGAGCACGTTTTATTTTCTATATATAAGGCGATGAAATTTCATGATACGGTGGAGCATTGTCATTTTTTAGATATAGTTAGTTCATGCATTGAGGATTATGTTGAGCATACATTGTCTACAGATGATTTGGAATTTGGTCTAACCCACTCGTGCTCAATGACGAGTGTTGTGCTTGATTTTGATAACCTAGATTTGTACGACTATGTTTGTGCCTTAGATCATGTGCAGGAACTACCTAGGAGCGCAAGAGGCAAGAACGTAAAGTCAGAAATATGGGAGCGAAACCTATAGAAACGCACGACCCGTGCGTCCACGCACGGGCAACCCGTGCGTGATGCCGAACCGAAAGTTGAGAACCCTAAAGGGCGCACGACCCGTGCGTCCACGCACGGGCAACCCGTGCGTGTTGCCGAAGGAAGGATTAAAACAGGGGAAGGACACACGGGTCGGGTGCCTAAGCACGGGCAACCCGTGTGTGTTGCCGAAGGCAGGATTGAAGAAAATAGGTCACACACGACCCATGCATCGGAGCACGGGCAGCCCGTGCGTGACCCTGAAATAGTGACGTCAACGCCGGAACTCAAGCAATTACCTGAACACCTCAAATATGCATTTCTTGGGGCAAATAATGCAAATCCGGTAATCGTTTCATCTCTTCTCACTCCTATTCAACTTGATAAATTGCTAAGGGTTTTACGAAAATATAAGTCAACACTCGGATGGTCTATAACTGATTTAAAATGCATAAGTCCATCCATTGTAATGTATAAAATTCGGATGGAAGATGTTTATAAACCATCGGTGCAAAATCAAAGACGACTAAACCCTATCATGCAAGATATGGTTAGGAAGGAAGTGTTAAAATGGTTAGATGCTGGGATCATTTATGCTATATCTGATAGTTCGTGGGTGAGTCCGGTACAAGTGGTGCCGAAAAAAGGGGGGTAACGGTAGTGAAAAATGAGAATGAGGAACAAATTGCTACTAGAATTGTTACCGGGTGGCGAATATGCATTGATTATAGAAAACTTAATGATGCCACTCGAAAAGATCATTTCCCCCTCCCCTTTATCGATATGATGCTGGATCGTCTTGCAGGTTATGATTATTATTGCTTTTTAGATGGTTATTCCGGGTACAATCAAATCATTATTGCGCGGGAAGACCAGGAAAAAACAACATTTACATGTCCGTATGGCACATTTGCATTTCGTCGCATGCCATTTGGTTTATGTAATGCGCCTACCACTTTCCAACGTTGTATGATGGTTGTATTTCACAATCTAATTCAAAAGGTTATGGAGGTGTTTATGGACAATTTCTCTGTGTTTGGTGATTCTTTTGATAGTTGCCTTCACAATCTTTCCTTAGTCTTACAGCGATGTGTAGAGACCAATCTTGTACTCAATTGGGAAAAGTGCCATTTTATGGTACGCGATGGTATTGTACTTGGTCATTGAGTCTCGTCTGCAGGTCTGGAAGTCGATCGGGAAAAGATTGTAGCAATCGAGAAATTACCACCTCCTACAAACGAAAAAGCCATTCGGAGCTTGTTGGGCCATGCCGGATTTTATAGAAGGTTTATCCGTGACTTTTCTAAAATTTCTAAACCCTTGAGCCAATTGCTAGAAAAAGATGTTGCTTTTAATTTTTCCAATGATTGTTTGCAGGCGTTTGAAACGTTGAAGAAGGCATTGGTGACAGCACATATACTTGTCGCCCCAGATTGGAGTCAACCATTTGAGTTGATGTGTGATGCGAGCGATTTTGCGGTAGGGGCTGTCCTCGGTCAAAAGAGGGAAATATTGTTCAGATCCATCTACTCTGCTAGTAGAACGTTGGATAGTGCTCAACAGAATTACACCACAATCGAGAAGGAGATGTTGGCGATTGTTTTCGTATTTGATAAATTCCGATCATACTTGATTGGGACGAAAACAATTGTTCACAC